>CM074718.1:294240885-294459196 GCA_037306005.1 Rhinophrynus dorsalis
TTCCCTACGCGATTCCTTCCTACGAGTCCAGTGGCATGCTAACAACAGAAGATTGCCGGCTCCTGTATTCCAGGTGGGGGACTGGATCTGGTTGTCCTCCAAGAACCTTAGGTTGCAAGTACCTTGCTACAAGTTTGCTCCTCGGTTTGTGGGTCCGTTCCGGGTACTCCGTAGAGTCAACCCTGTCTCTTATGCATTGGAATTACCAGCCTCCATGAAGATACGTAACGTGTTCCATGTATCACTTCTCAAGCCATTGGTTTGTAACCGTTATACCATCACCTCTGCAGCCCCAGGTCTGGTGTGCATACAGGATCACGATGAATATGAGGTGCAGAGTATCCTGGATTCATGCAAATTCCATGGGCAGATCCAATACTTGGTGCACTGGAAGGGATATGGCCAGAGGAAAGTTCATGGGTTAACCATGCGGACATCCACGCTACTCGTTTGTTGCGCAGGTTTCACACTAAGTTTCCGCAGAAGCCTGGACCTCCTCCGCAGGGAGGTACTATCACGTTGTGTCGTGATTTCTTGTTTGTCGACATTGCTACCCTGTCAGTGCTTCTTATTGGATACTGGGCTCTGGTCCGCCCAGCAATTGCCTTTTTAAACTCTGTTCTCACTACCTTGGGTGCCCTTTCGTGGTGGTCCTGACCAGACGTGTGTTGCTGTGTATCCTGTTCTGTGTATGATCCTGTTTTGCCTGACCTTGCTCCTGTCTTCGCTGTCTATTCCGTTGATGACACTGTTTGCCTATCGATTCTGTGTACCGATTTCGCTGTGCCTGCCTACTGATCTGTGTACCGATCCAGGCTTTGGCTGACTACCACTCTCTGTGTACCAATCCAGGCTTTGGCTGACAACCGCTCTCTGTGTACCAACCCAGGCTTTGGCTGACAACCTCTCTCTATGTACCGATCCAGGCTTTGGCTGACTACCGCTCTCTATGTACCGATCCAGGCTTTGGCTATTACTTCCCGCTGTACTTTTACCGCCTGTGCCCACTGTTGCCTCCGGTCTCGTTTTACCATAGCCTGTGCTTTTATGGTTGCCTCCGGTTGCGCTACCTATACAGCCTGTGCCTTTGCGGTTGCTTCCGGTTGCGCTACCTATACAGCATGTGCCTTTACCGTTGCCTCGGTTGCGTTACTTATACAGCCTGTGCCTGCTCTGGTTGTCTCTGGGCATAACCTCCGCGTGTGGGAGTCTGCACCTGCCACTTGGGCTATCCTCTGCCTGGTCTTCTGGGCAACTCCAGTTGCCTCGCTCTGTTTCCCCTGTCCCATTGGGGATTTTGCCCTGCAGTACTTACCTCCGCTTGTGGGCACTTCCTTGTTGGTACTGTTGAGGATAAATTCCAGTTCCAGTTTCTGTTCCAGTTCCACTCTCTGCAAATTGAATTTATTTGTGTATACTTGCTGCTGATTGTGCCCTGACCTGTGTCAGATCCAGAAGTGCTCCATCACTGTCTGGGTCTGGACCTGTGAAGGGCAATTCTGTTCTTTATTTATTCAATAAAGCTGAATTTTACCTTTACCAAATTGTCTGAGTGTTCATTAAAACCGTGACACATAGCTGATGAAGCTGAAAAAAGCATGCATACATCAAGTACAATCAATGAAATCACCCCTGTCAATCCAGAGGAAGGCAACAAAATAATTGAAGCAATTTCTATATTAAGCTGCATGTGGGTAAAAAATATTCCTGCCTGACACCAAATGGCAATCAGATAGTTCACTGGATCAATAAGCTATCCATAGCTTTACCACCCTTACTGTAAAAAAATCCCTTCCTTTGTTTTAGTCAAAAGCGCCTTTCCTCCTAATTCATTGGAGAGTTCTGATCAATACATTTAAAAAAAAAAAAAAAAAAAGAAGAAAGCCCATATAACATATGTGACTTTATTAAAAATGGTGACAATTGTCACCTGCACTGATCATCTGTCCTACTGGATAGGTGATCAATGCTAGAGGGTGTCAGGAGGGGTCCTGATGCCCCCCTTGAGGACTGAAGTTTTTTTTTTTTTTTTTTTAAGTACAATAAAAATACAATTAAAAATAAACTTTTACACAAATACAGGCAAGTTATGCAACCGCATACCTTGCCTAGTAACCCTATCAGAAGGGTAGCAAACACATTGCAATGCGCTGCTACCTCTCTAGTACTCATAGGGTTAATCATGCAATACAAATACAATGAGGGCATGTCGGAAAAAATTGTAGAGGAACAATGTTGAATTTAACTGGAGAAAGAAAGTCAGAGCACTGTAAGTCAAATTTTAAAGGGGGACTTAAAATGTGAACAAAATGTGAATAATATTTGTCGAATTAAAATGGTGGAAGTAAGCACTACAATTCGAATTTCAAAGGGGGTTTAATATGTCGATGGGGGGCACTCTATGTTGGATTTCTATAATGTATACTATATTCTGCACTGCTTTTGTTCAAACAACCATGGTTTTGAAACCATCGTTGTGGCTTCTACACCTCAACTCTACGGTGCAGGATTACCAACAGAAAATGTAACCACAAAAGAGGCGGTATTACCAAGCGTGGGTAATAGAATGTTACTTGCACGTTGTTTTTAATTGTTTCCTATGGGCGTTTTGCTCTTGTAGCACACTGCTGTGAAGTCTATCATCTATCAGTACTAATAAATCTTTCTCAAATGAGTGGTTCCCATTTAGTGTATATGCAGAATGTTGGTTTCTACAGCCTAAATGCATAACCTTAAATTTATCTAGATTAAGTTTCATCTGCCACTTTTCTGTCCAATCACTTAGTTTATCTAAGTCCTTCTACAGAGAAAAAATGTCCATGTATGTATGTATTTCCTTACACAGCTTAGTGTCGTCAGAAAAGGTTGAGTTATTTTCAATTTCCACTTCTAGATCGTTAATATACAAATTAAAAAGCATTGGGCCCAGGCCTGAACCCTTTAGCAGCCCATATGCAACATTAGACCGACTTGAAAAGGTTCCATTTACAAAAATTCTCTGCCATCTATCATTTAACCAGTTCTCAATCCGTGTACAGATATCATCTCCCAAACCAAAGCTTTTTAATTTATGCAGTAACCTGTTGTGAGGCAATGTATCAAAGGCTTTTGCAAAATCCAATACTGTCAGTTTGTAACCCTTCTAATATCTTACCCACTATGGAAGTCAAGCTCACAAGTTGATGATTTCCTGAATTGGATCGTGCCCTCTTTTTGAACAATGGTACTACATCAACTTTCCTCCAATCACAGGGCAATTTGCTGGATGAAAGCCAGTCAATATATATTAAATATAATGGTCTTACTTTTACTGAACTAAGGCCTCAATCCAAATGTTGGAGACATCTGTTTTTCTGCCGACGTCATTTTTTCCAGCACAGTAAGCTATTCAAATGTCTGTGCTGTGAAAAAATAACGGCAAAAAAAAAAAGATCTGTCATGTGTTAAACTTAAGAGGTGTTTTCATCCATCTTGAAGTCTTTGAGCAAAGGTGATTGTGTGTTCGCGCTCCCAACTGCATAATTACATGGCCAAGAGACAACAGTCCAGAGGTGGGGATAAGTGGAAGCCCAAACCAGGTGTATTAAAGGCAAAATTTGCAATCATTCCTAGAGGCTGGACGGAGCCTCTTGTGATAGTGAGTACCCAAACTCAGGGGGGGATAGATTCACTGGGATGCAGCTGTCTGTTTGTTGATTTACAGATTGCTCTTAGATGCACTGTATTGCGCTGTGTGTGTTTTCTCGTAGAAAATTTGTTAGTAGAATTAACCCTATGAGTGCCAGTGGGGTATAATTACCCCACTGGCATTCATAGGGTTAACCCGACTAAGTTAAAAAAACATTGCATTACAAGTAACACTTACATTAATCCTGATGTACAGCGGAGTCCTCAGCTTCCTGGTTCTCTTCTTTCCTATCTTCTGTCTTCTTTCTGTAAAATAAAAACAAATGTTTAAGTTAAAAGCATACATACTTTAACCCCTTGAGTGTGAGAGGTTGCGTACCTCTCTGGGGCCCAAAGGGTTAAAGTATATAGTAGTGTGCCACTTGTTAAAACACAAATGCCTCCATAAGAAAAATGATAATAATAAATGTTGTTAAGATATTAAAAAGTAATTGTATTTCCATATTTATAATAAAATAATACTTAGCATATTCTTTGCTGTCTCCACCGCTGTGTGAGGCCACTGAGGCGGCGGCGGAGACAGAATACTGCGCAACACCCCTCCCCTCTTCTTCTCCATGGGCCAATGCCATTTCCGGTCTGAGGGAATTAGAGTTGCGCCTGCCCTCAGGGCCGCATTTACATCTCAGGAGCCTGTAGGCACAGAAATCTGAAGATCCCCTTTCGAGAGATCTGCTTGATAGACATCTACAGAGGGGTGCAGACCGGAGTGGTCTCCAGCTGTTCAGGATTACAACCCTTTGAGTGCCAGAGATGTACGCAACCACCGCGCCAGGCTGCCAGGTAGGTTCCAGCCAGGCCAGCTGCAATTTCTGCAAAAAGAGAGCACCGCACAACAACACTAGCAGCCATCTACCTGGGCCACTCGGCACATAGAGAAAGAACATTTTCCTTCCTCAAATTCAGTCTTCATTCACCTGGGCTTTCCCAGGAATCCCCAAGCGCTACTGTAGTCTAACGATTTCCTGTCTGTCACGCAGATAGACTGGAGTGAGGGCGGAAGATGCAAAATCTGTGCTAGCCATGCATCATAAGGCTGGCTAATTTAAAACACAAAAAAACGAAACAATCTTGATGATAGGCACCCCTCTGTGGGTTGCGCCTGTAGGCAGATGCCTACTCTGCCTTATTACAAATCCGGCCCTGGCTGCCCTTATTTACGGGCAGCCTTATTTCTAATTCTCTCACAGCCATTGACTGGGATATGCTTACATACCTCCCAGCCAATCAGCTTTGAGCAGCTGCGCTTTGAACAGATTGGCTGGGAGATGCATAAGCATATCCTAGCCAATGGCTGTGAGAGAATTAGAAGTAAGGCTGCCCTTACATAAGGGCAACCTCAATTCTAATTCCTTCAGACCAGAACGGGCATTGGCCCGTGGAGAAGAAGAGGGTAGGGGTGTTGCGCAGTATTTTGTCTCCGCTGCCGCCTCAGTGGCCTCACACAGTGGCGGAGACAGCACGAATATGTATTATTTTATTATACATATGGAAATACAATTACTTTTTAATACCTTAACAAGATTTATTATTATTATTATTTTTCTTAGAGAGGCATTTGTATTTTAAGAAGCGGCACACTACTACATACTTTAACCCTTTGGGCCCCAGAGAGGAATGCAACGCATTGCTTTGCAATGTGTTGCGTACCCCTCTGGTGCTCAAGGGGTTAAAGTATGTATGCTTTTAACTTAAACATTTGTTTTTATTTTACAGAAAGAAGATACAAGAGAAGAAAGAAGAAAGAATGGAGACAAAGGAGATATACAGTGGATGGCAGGTAAGTTTAACACAGACTTTTTAACGATCGGTGCTTGGCAGTATGTCAGGCACCGATGGTTAATTTTTTTACTGTTCCCAAAACTGGCGTTATTTAGCTGCGTTTTGGGAACTTAACGAACAAAACGGACGTTTGGACCTAACCCCAGTTTTGTGTCCTAACGTCCGTTGTGCTAAATGTCGGTAGGGCATTTGAATAATGACCAAAACATTTTATTTTGTTCCTCGGTATCCATTTTGCCCTACCAACAATTTTCTACTCCAGCATTTGGATCGAGCCCTAAGTTCCTTAAGTACCTTTAGGTGTACACCATCAGTTCCAGGTGCATTATTCACCATAATATTTACCAGTCTCTTTTGGACTTTGTCCTCAGTAAGCCATGTCGTTGATTCCTTTGTATATACAGAAGAAAATAATGTGCTTAACCCCTTAACGACCCATGATGTGCCATAAGAACCCATGACGTGACAGGACTGTCTTGGATTTCAGGGCTCCCTTTGAGGCTGCACTCAATTGCCAAGTGCCAGCCGTGTGTGCCGGTCATTAAGGGGTTAAAGAGGGAGCTGAGTGGTGCAGTAGTATATGTATTATTATTATTATTATTTTGGTGTGGTGTAATATAGACAGGAGCATAATTACAACAGGGGGCATTGATTTCACAGAGGGGCCTAAACATTTTATGTTACACCACTGCTTTTAACCCCTTGAGGACTAGAGAGTTGTTGAACACATGGAGAAAAAATATGCACACCCCTCTGGCCATCAAGGTTTTAACCATTTGATTCCTAGAAAGTTCAAGGTTGATATCCTGATCTTGTGGATATGCTCCTTGTCAAAAACAATATTTGCTGCTTGGCCTGTTACAGTACCTGCAAGTACAGCATCGCAAGACAAATTCCATAGTTTTACCACCCTTACTGTAAAAAATCCCTACCTTTGTTTTAGCCAAAAGCGCCTTTCCTCTAGTCTTAACTGATGACCTCTCCTTCTTACCTCAGCTCCTTGAGTAAATAATTAGAGAGTTCTTTGTACTGAATTTGAATATATTTGTAAATGGAAGTCATATCACCCCTTAGACATATCTTCTCTAAGGTAAACAGACCCAGTTTGGCTAGTGTCCTTTTATAATGCAGATCCTCAAATCTCATTCTTATGTCAGCTCTTTGAGTAAAGCCTTGGAGAGTTTTTTTGTATTGACCTTGAATATATTTATAAATGGTAATCATATCACCCCTTAGACATCTCTTCTCTAATGTAATTTTTTTTTTTAATCTACATTTTTTTATTGACATATAATATGCAAACGGATAATGGTAGTTACTTACAATACAATGCACACAGAGAAAATTGATATGAAAGCAACAGTTGTATTAAGATAAATTAAGCCTGTAAATGACCTTTAAATCTATTCCCATATATACTATTTATCCAAACAGACCAGGACACAAGAAATTTGTCATATGAGTTATTTTCAATAGATAGCAAATATTCATCATGAGCGATGTATTCTATTTTATCTAGAACTTTGGACCATGGTACATTTTGAGGTTTACAAAGGGCTGCAATAGTAATTCTAGTTGCTAAGCAATCTAGAGATATTAGGTTATCTTCATACTTTGAAACACCAAGAACTCTTATTTAGAAGGGCTTCCCAAACATTCAGATGAATATCTTTAAGCAAAATTTTAGTTAATAAACTATCAACCTTTTGCCATATAGGCTCAATCTTTTTACAGCTCCACCATGTATGGATAAAGGAGCCTGATTCATCACAATTTCTAAAGCATGTATCTGGATATTCTACAAACATCTGTGAAAGTTTAGATGGAACTAAGTAGGTTAGGTGCAACCTTCTGAATATTGTTCCTTAAAGGGATAGTAATACTTCATTTTATCTTTTATTTTGTTTTGTAGGCATTAAAAAACATGACAAATAATATAAGTCTTATCTCTCAAACCTTTATGGTTTGAGAGATATTCACAAGCAAAGTTTCCCCTCACTGACCAAAACAGTCAAGTCTGCCATCTAGCTGTCAGATTTGGAATCCGGTCCACAGATCAACTGGTGGCTCTTCAGCAGAGCCAAGATCGCAAGATATAAAAATAACTATTTAATTGGAAATAAAAAGTGTGCTTGCAAACCAGGCACACTTTGTAGACTATTCGAATGAAGTTCTTCTTAGATCTCGCGATCTCCGCTCTGCTGTAGAGCCACGGTCGGTCCACGGACCAGATTCCAAATCTGACAGCTAGATGGAAGACTTGACCATTTTGGTCAGTGAGGGGAAACTTTGCTTGTGAATATCTCTCAAACCGTAAAGGTTTGAGAGATAAGACTTACAACGTTCTTCATGTTTTTTCAATGCCTACAAAATAAAATAAAGATAAAACAAAGTATTACTGTCCCTTTAAGATTTGAGTTAATACAATTCTTGGGTATTCTTGGGCATTCTTCCCAAGACTACCCTCCAATCCTCATCTTTCAAAACATCGCAGACCATAGTTTCCCATCTATCCATACAATGCATTCTAGGTTTATCCTCCAGTAGTATCTGATAAAGCCGATTTGATTAATTGATTTAGATCTGAACTTTCAGTACCTAAAAAAAAATGTTCAAAGGGGAAAATAGGGAGTTTCAAATAAGTACCCAGGTATCTGTGGAGACTTTCTTTAATTCTTAGATATATGGAATGGGAAACTTCATTACTTCAAACTTTTTAAAGCAATTCATCACAGGAATCAATTCCCTTCTGAATAAAACATCCCTCATCGACTGTAGCCCTGTTTTTTCAACAATTTGAACCAAAGTATTTTCTAATGAACTATCCCAATTGAACAAACGCCTATTACAATGTGGAAGAATTTTTGATCCAAAAGTTTATATGGGCCCTTTATCCAATGACTTTAAAGCTAAACAGGTACTATACAGATAACAAACAGGAAGCCTTCACCCTAGAATGTAGTCAAGCATGTCTATCTCTAGAAAAATTATCTCCTGTTCCACCTGAGAAGAAGCCACTCGTCCACCCCTTTACAGTTAAGAAAAGAAGATGAGCCAAGGGACAGGAGATGAAGTACGTATAAAAGTTTGAAAACAGAAACCGCCCATATCATTTAATTCTAGGATGTTTACCTGCCCATATAACATTACAGATCTTATTTTTTAACCCTAAAAGGTCCAGTTTACTGATAGTTATAGGGAGAATCCTAAATAATTATTTTGGGGAAAACTATAATTTTGACTGCACTTATCTTTCCTGAAATAGGAAAGTGGAAGGGATCCACAAAATGTGTGCAAGGAATTGATTTTCAGTATAATTAAGTGCAAGTAACCTTTTACAGTCAGTACGAATCTTGACCCCAGGATGAGAGAAATACTCTGGGCAAATCTTAAATTTATACTTGCTAAGGATCTCTGACTCTAAGGACTTGCTTAGTATCCCTACTTATTATTATATGATTACTTTCCATACCCATTCATCTCAAAACATCCCTTGGTGAACTATGAATTACTTCAAGATAATCTGTAAGAACACCTTCCAGACCCAAAACTCTCATCATATAATTCCAATCTATTGAGTCAACGGCTTTGTTTATATCCAATGACTATATAGTAACATAGTAGATAAGGCTGAAAAAAGACATGCGTCCATCAAGTCCAGCCCATGCCAATAACACTCCTGTTGATCCAGAGGAAGGCAACAAAAAAGCCCTCTGGAGCAATTTCCAGTGTAGGGGTGTGTGTGTGTGTGTGTGTGTGTGTGTGTGTGTGTGTGTCAAATAGTTCCCCGGCTCAATATCCTATTTGCTTTGAAGCCATCTGTCATAACTGTCAATATTGTTCTGTGCTAGATAGGCATCCATTGCTTTTTTGAATGCAGTTACATTATCTGCAAGCACAACATACCGAGGCAAAGAATTCCATAGCCTTACCGCCCTTACTGTAAAGAATCCCTGCCTGTGTTTTAGTCGAACGCGCCTTTCCTCAAGTCTTAATGGATGACCTCTTGTTCTTAGCTCAGCTCTTTGCATAAATAATTCATTGGATAGTTCTTTGTATTGACCTTGAATGTATTTGTAAATGGTAATCATATCACCCCTTAGACGTCTCTTTTCTAATGTAAACAAACCCAGTTTGGCTAGTCTCTCTTTGTAACTCAGATCCTCCAATCCCTTTATCAGTTTTGTTGCACGTCTCTGCACCTTTTCCAGTTCAGCAATGTCTTTTTTTAGAACAGGCGCCCAAAATTGTACTCCATATTCTAGATGAGGCCTAACCAAGGATTTATACAGAGGTAGGATAATATTAGCATCCCTTGCTTCTACACCTCTTTTTATGCAGGCTAGTACTCTATTTGCTCTTGCAGCAGCTGAGTGACTCTGCACACTGCTGTGAAGACTATTGTCTATCAGTACACCTAAATCTTTCTCTAATGAGGATTTCCCAAGTTGTTTCCCATTTAGAGTATATGTAGCAAGTTTGTTTATACAACCCAAATGCATAACCTTACATTTATCTACATTAAATGACACCTGCCACTTTTCTGCCCATTCACTTAGTTTATCTAAATCCTTCTGTAGGGAAAAAAAAACATCGAGCTCTGTATGTATTTCCTTACATAGCTTAGTGTCATCAGCAAAGATTGAGATGCTACTTTCAATTCCCACTTCTAGATCATTAATAAACAAATTAAAAAGCATTGGGCCCAGGACTGAACCCTGCGGCACCCCACTTATAACCCTAGACCAATTTGAAAAAGTTCCATTTACAACATCTCTCTGCCATCTATCATTTAACCAGTTCTCAATCCATGTACAAATAACACCACCCAAACCGAAGCCTTTTAATTTATGCAGTAACCTGTTGTGAGGCACTGTGTCAAAGGCTTTTGCAAAATCCAAGTATACTACATCAACAGCAATTCCCCTGTCCAAATTACTACTCACTCTTTCATAAAATGCAAGTAAATTAGTCTGACATGATCTGTTCTTCATGAAACCATGCTGATTCCTACTAATGATATTGTTTGTCTTCACATAGTTCTGAATACTGTCAGTTAATAACCCTTCTAGTATCTTACCCACTATGGAAGTCAAGCTCACAGGTCTATAATTTCCTGGTTTGGATCTTGCTCCCTTTTTAAACAATGGAACTACATCAGCTTTCCTCCAATCACAGGGCACTATGCCTGATGAAAGCGAATCAATAAATATTAAGTATAATGGTTTTGCTATTACTGAACTAAGTTCCTTAAGTACCCTTGGGTGTATACCGTCCGGTCCAGACGCTTTATTCACTATAACCCTTTCCAGTCTCTTTTGGACCTTGTCCTCAGTAAGCCATGTAGATGTTGGAGGAAATTCCATGGTTTTGTCTGTTTGCCCACAGCTTGTCATTTCTGCTTCCTTTGTATATACTGAAGCAAAGAACGTATTTAGGGTGTCAGCCATAGCTTTATCCTCACTAATCAATTCACCTGTTTCAGTCTTAAGAGGACCAATATCAACCTTTACTTTTTTGTTGTTAATATACTTGTAGAATTGTTTAGGGTTTTTCTTGCTCTCATTTGCAATGTTTTGCTCATTTTCTATTTTAGCTAGCTTAATTGCTTGTTTGCAGATTTTATTACATTCTTTATATTTTTTAAATGATGCATCTGACCCATTTGACTTAAACACCTTAAAAGCCTGCTTTTTATTTCTCATTTCCCTGCTAACCACATTATTAATCCACATTGGTTTTGCTTTACTTCTCTTGTGCTTATTCCCCAATGGTATATATTGACGTGTATATTTGCCCAAGAGCATTTTAAATACATTCCATGACTCTTGTGCATTTTTATCTTTGAAAATTACATCCCACTGGATATCCTTTAAAGCTTCTTTTAACTTTGTAAAATTAGCCTTTTTGAAATTGAACGTTTTGGTTAAACTCTTGCTATTGGGTTTCTCATAACAAACTTCAAAGGATACAATATTGTGGTCACTTCTGCCCAAATGTTCCCTTACCTGCACATTGTTTACAATGTCAGAATCGTTTGAGAGCACTAGGTCAAGCAAGGCCTCTTTTCTAGTTGGTTCCTCTACTAGTTGGGACATAAAATTATCATTTATCATACTTAGAAAAATATTTCCCTTTCTTTATATTTCTCATTCCCATTCTTTATATTTCTCCTTTTGACTATAGAATTAGAATGAAAGACTCTTAATATTATCCTTCGTATGTGTACTTGGTATAAACCCACACTGATCTTTATGGACTAAAAAATGTAAAATAAAATATGTTGTAGGGTTTATCCCCCTGAGTAAAACAAGGGTACTCCCACTGCTGAAAGGTGTTTCAGTGGCTTGAAATTACAGTGGCGCTGTTGCTACACGATCCTATGGACAACTCTGGTCCCGGGATCATAAATCTCCATAGGATGGTGTAGGAACAGCGCCACTGTACAATTTCAGGCCACTGTGATATTGCACCTAAAAATTCAACTTTGAAAATTAATAACTTTTGAATGAAACACCTTTCAGCAGTGTGAGTACTCTTGTTTTACTCAGGGGGATAAACCCTACAACATATTTTTTTTTGACATTTTAAGTATTACTATCCCTTTAAGCATAATATTGAAAAATCTTAGGCGATAAGGGGATAATTCCTGAACAAAACATTTATAATAATAATTACTGAAGCCATCTGGGCCCAGGCTAGATATATTTTTCAAACTAGAAATAACTTTTTGTACTTCTTCTATATCAATTGGCTTATTTAATTTTGCTTTCCCTGCCTCATTTAAAGGGATAGAAATGTTTCACAATAAAAGCAGCTCCAATTATTCATAGTATTTGGGCCATAGAGAGTGTTATTTCAATACTGTCAAAGTTGTAGTTCAAGAGTAATTGAATGAAAAAGTATCCCCTCCTGCCCCTTTTACCTAGTGTAAGCCGCCAACCCTCAGATGTGGAATTTGGTCATGCGACCAGACAGCTCACAGCAAGGGACAATCTTCTTACTTTGAGTATAAGGAAAACCCTGCTCCCTTGACAGGCTTTTCAGGTTTTTCCCTTATGGTAACTGAAGATTGTCCCTCTCTGTGATCCACCTGGACACCACCTTATTGTTCTGAGGTAAGCAGCAGGCATGTGCACACAAAGACACCAAGGGGGGCTTGAGGACCTGCCCTTTTTATCCAAAGTGCCCTCATGCCCTTTTAACAAAAAAAAAAAAAAAAAAAAAATTAATCAGTCTGATTTTATCTTATCCCAGTCCCAGGGCCTATTTACCGTTAGGCAGAGTAGGCATCTGACTACAGGCGCACCCCACAGAGGGGCGCCTGTCATTGGGACCCTTTAAAAAAAAAAAAAAAAAGCCTCGCCGCCCGCACTAACCCCCCCCCCCCCCACAACGCCCAGTCAGGTCTGTGCCTCTTTCAGGACAGACCTGTAGATTGCTGCGCTCCCTTGTCGGCTCTTTAGTATTACAGAGTGCTGGGAGATGACATCTCCCAGCACTCTGCATGAAGAGAAGACCGCGCGGGAGCTCCAGCAGCTACAGGTTTGTGCCAAAGGAGGCATATACAGACCTCTCCTGCCGCTTGACCACCAGGGAAGAGGTAGGAAACGGACACTGGGGGGCAATGTGACAATTTTTTTCCCAAAATCTTGGCTTCATGATTAAGCCAGGTCATTCCTTTTTTAGTCCATAAAGATCAGTGTGGGTTTATACTAAGTAGACAAATGGAGGACAGTGTTAGCAGGGTCTTTAATTCTATCTCTAGAGTCAAAAGGAGAAATATGAAAACTATGAATGATTTATGGGCAAGCTACAGATTATTATCCCCTACCATATCAATGTCATTATTATAAAAATAAGACACTATACTTTCCTTAACCTCCTTCTTGATATTATTATTATTTACAAGCATACGATCATTTAGTCTCCATCTCCTTTTCTTACTTTCTTGCATGTGTAAATTACACTTCAAGGTAATTGAATTACAACCTGACCAGATCTCTGGATGGGATTTTACATCAATTAGTGCATGAAAAAGAAATCAATCCACCAAAAAGAAGCTCGACCAAGTATCAAATTTTTCTCTGGAATGTAGGAAACACCATAGATCTAGTACCCCTAGATTCCATAAAAGAATTAAATAGTTTATCATCACCTATCAATTTTATGCTTTTGGCAAATATTAAAATCCCCTTCCATTATATGAGTACCCTTTCTATTATTTTTCATGTCTCTATTAAGTCTGTTAAAAAACCCTCTTAGCTGTTCGGGGGCCATAAACTGAGACTAGGGTTAGAGATAACCAAAATACTGCCCACTAAAATCAAATAACACCCTTCCTCATCCTTTAGAACTTGATCTTCAACAAATGGAACAGTATTTTTAATTAAGACTGCTATACCCTTCCTCCTTGCAACATTGCAACCTAAATGGAAATGTTTATCTATACTATCTAGAAAATAAATTTCCCTTAAAATACTTATCCTGGTCTCCTAGAAAAATATAAAATATTGTTTATCCCTTTGTAAACTAAGAAATATCTTTCTTCTTTTTCTTTGAGAACATAAGCATCTAACATTAAAGGGATAGTAATACTTCATTTTAACTTTATTTTATTTTGTAGGCATTAAAAAAAACATGAAGAATGATA
The DNA here is from genome assembly GCA_037306005.1 of Rhinophrynus dorsalis. Lineage (NCBI taxonomy): Eukaryota > Metazoa > Chordata > Amphibia > Anura > Rhinophrynidae > Rhinophrynus > Rhinophrynus dorsalis. The sequence continues at coordinate 294,255,008 of CM074718.1, forward strand.
TAAGTTATCTCTGAAACCTTTATGGTTTAAGAGATATTCACAAACAAAGTATCCCCCCCCTGTTCAACCAGATCAGAAGGGAGATGCCCAGGTAGACTGCAGAGAGGGACAATCTTCAATTAAGATAAGGGAAAAAGCTGAAAAACTTGTCAAGGGGGGAAGGGCTTTCATTGTTTTCATACAAAGAAAATTGTCCCCTTCTGTTATCTGTACTGTCATACAACCAGACTCACATCTGAGAAGAGATGGCTTACACTAGGTAAAAGAGGCGGGGAGGGGAACTTTGCTTGTGAATATCTCATAAACCATAAAGGTTTGAGAGATAAGACTTATATCATTCTTCATATTTTTTTAATGCCTACATAATAAAATAAAGTTAAAATGAAGTATTACTATCCCTTTAACTGAAGTTATAGTTAAACAACTCATACTTGCAGTTAGAAAGACCTAGCTCAACTAAACATGCTGAGCTACTGTAACTGCAAGTGAGCGTTTGCTCATCCCCAATTCACAATCCAATTTGTTCCTACATATAGGATAAAAACAGTAAGAACTGACTGCAGTTAACTTTTCTCCCTATGTCATTGCAGTATAACTACTATTAAAATTATATCATACCATGGTGTCTATAACGTAACATATACTACATATATCACACACACCACAAACACATATGCAATCTGCACCAACATAGTACTACAGTAGCACCACCACAACATCACAATGGCTTAACTCTATGTATCTACAATATACATAGTAACAGATCATTATTCACGGTCATGCATATTATTATGTGTATTATTATCATTAATAATATTATTATTCATGAAAGTTTGCAAAAAAGTTGAATCTGCACATACTTATACCCAAATCTCTACACACCTGAACATCTGCACTTACAGACATCCAAATATCTCCTCATACACACACATAAGCATATAGATTCATATACATTTGCACATGTATACACACAAAAAAGCGAAAATAAATAAAACAATTATTAATATACATACATACACATACCTGCATTCATACATATATATTCATATAAACATGAATACTACATATTTATAAACAAATAAATGACTAAATTCAGGTATACTTACCATAGATGCATGCACACTTCCATAAACACACATTAGATAACCACACAATCAGCCCGCGGCCTCCATACGTTTAACTATCGGGACTACATGTCGACCACACAAACCCTAATGATCATCTCCAAATTAAAAGGTTATTTAAGACAAAAGTTTCAATGACCTGCACTTTGCAGTTAGAGACAAAATGTGTAGTCATAAACACTGCTCTTTACAGTTAATAGTGCAATCTACAAAGATAAGTATACCCAGGTATTACATATAATTTATAACATTTATACATTAACCCCCATTTGGATCATTAAATAACCATCCATATAGTGTATCCATTAAGGTATCATAAAACGATCCATAAAATCCCCAGAGATTAGTCACTATAAATTATATAAGTAAACTGAGCCTTTTAAACATAAAAGTTTACATATAGTGGTGAAATTCAGATAAGAATTATTTTGAATCGTCTTAGTTCCACCAATCTTTGCCGGATTCCCTTCCTTCTCTTCTAGGCAGAGGAGATTGATGTGTTTTTCAGGTGTAGAATGCTCACATGAGTTTGGAACACATGGATCTACAGAGCCAACTGAAGAAGTGGAAACACCACCTCATGTCTGCCTATTCACTCAGTTTATCTAAAACCTTCTGTACAGAAAAAGAGCTCTGTGTATATATATCTTTACATAGCTTAATGTTATCAGCAAAGATTGAGACACTACTTTTACTTCCCACTTAATTAAAAAGCAATGAGCTTGAATGAACTCTGTGTCACCCCACTTGCAACTTTAGACCAAGTTGAAAAGGTTCCATTTACAACTCTCTGCCATCTATCATTTAACCAGTTAATCCATTTACAGATATCACCTCACAAACTAAAGGAAGAGGTTGGAAGAAGGGGTCATGTCTCTCACATGTGTGAGACATTTGCTGTGCCCTGTTTAACGCCACCTCCCAGCCAATGGGAGTGTGGGTAAAAATGTAAATGAAATACACATATAAAAGTCAGTCCCTGTCTATTTCTTTCTTATGGCCCATGCAAGGGGGCGGAGGGGTTCTTATGACATAGGTCTTTAATTAACTTTTTTTTTCCTTTCTTTAGGGGACTGTAATGGAGGACCAAGAAGTTTCAGACACTGATGGACTTCCAACATCTAGATAAGTGTTTTTTTTTTTGTTTCAAAGAAGCTTTGTTGAATCATATAAAAGAAATATAAAACACTGGCAAATAATGACAATAATAAGGTAATACAAGCGCACCAGTTTGTGAATGTAAGCAAAATCAGATAGTATCATTAAGTACATACAGAGAACAAGCAGGTCAATGACCCATCCCAGTCCTAAAGACCAGGACAATGAGATGAGTTACACATGTGCTACTATCCATAATATCCTCACTACAAATTGCTTGGAAGCAGCAGGGGAAAAAAAAAAGAGAGAATAGAGGGAAGGGAAGGAAGACATAAAAAAAAAGAAAAAAAAAGGAAAATGAGGAAAACAGAGAAAAAGAGGGGTAAAGGAAACGTAGAAAGGGATGAGGAGGAGCAGGATAGAAGTAGGGGAGAAAGAAATGGAAGAATAGAGAGGGGATGGTGGGGGAGACCACCAGTGCTGAGATCTCTACAGGCCAAAACAATAGAACCCTATCCCCTACCAGCAGACAAACAAAATTCTGTCCACGGGGACCAAGTCACCTCAAAGTTGTAATTGGTAGAGTGCCGAACTGCAGTTAACTTTTCCATTAACATCACTCTGGAGATCTCCGATCTCCAATGTCTTGGAATGCAGGCCTTAGCGGCATTCAGCAGATGGGTAAATAGTCTCCTCCAGGGACAAGCTAATCCCACCCGCTCAGAATCTCATGTAGAAACACGACCAAGGGAGACAGGGAGAGCGCGGCTGGGAAAACACCTTACAGCGACCTCTCCACCATACTTCAGTAGGTCCCCAACTTCGGGCAGCCCCACCAAACATGTTGAAGAGACCCCCTACCCCATCTCCAGCAGTCAGGGCTAACCGAGGGGTAGAATGTGTGCAATAGGTCAGGAGTCCGGTACCAGCGGTTCAACAGTTTGTAATTTGAGTTCTGGAACTTGAAATGGCTGCCCTAATAGCATGGTTCCATCCATCATCCAAAATTGGGATCCCCAAGTCCGTCACCCACCTGGCTCAACTCGGCTGCGGAGGATGAGTGACAGGGGAGGATATACGAAAGTGATAAAAAGCAGAGATAGATATTGTGAAGATGGGGCTGGGTGGACATAAGGAGCCTCTCAAAGGGATGGAGGTCTCGGAGCAGGTCCACCTTTCCCGGATGAGTCAGTAGAAAACTACGCAGCTGCTTGTACCTCCACCATTCACCTGATGGTAGATCCAAAGCAGACTGTAGTGAAGAAAAGTCTTTCAACGCTGCATTGGAGGACAGGTGCAAGGGTGAGAGATGACCCCTAGTAAGCCAAGGGGCGAAGACGTTGGTATCTTGACCTGGAGGAAAAGCTGGGTTAAATAGAAGAGGCGTAAGGGGGAAGGGTCAAGAAGACAATCCCGGGATCGAGGAGCATACAGAATCAAAAATCTTCAAAGTTGTCGTCAAAATTGATGGAAGCACACAGGACGATCTAACTAATTCCCTGGGTAGCCAGGGTATCTCCAACAATGGCAAGGGTGAAAAACGATCAGAGATTAATTGACCCCATAACTTGCTCTCCCCGGAGTGAATCCAATGGGTCAACATTGAGATTTGCATTGCCTGGTAGTATCTGGTAACCAAGGGAAGCCCTAGACCACCCGCCCTCTTCCCCAGAGCCAACACACAGGAACTAATCCTCGCGGGCTTGTCTGCCCAAACAAAGGAGTTGATCACCCTCTGAAAAGATTTCAGTAAAGCCGCCAATAAAGAAGTTGGTTCAGTTTGTAACAAATAGAGCAATTTAGGGATAACCACCATCTTCACTAAGATGATCCTCCCCTGCCACGAAAGATACAAAAAATCGCCACTTCCGAAGATCCTTAATAATATTGACCAACAAAGGGGCATAGTTAAGCAAGAACAAATCCTTAGTGCAAAGGGAGAGATATACTCCTAAATACTTCAACTGACCTGGAGCCCAGTGAAAGGAGGAGACATTCAAGTTGCCTCTTTTGAGGTCCGGAGAAATGGAGATGCCCAGCAGCTCCAACTTGGAGATGTCCGGTTTCAAATTTCGACAGGGACCCAAATATCTTCAGTTCCTGCAAAACTGCTGGGAGAGATCGGAGTGGATCAGTGATGACCAACAAGAGGTCATCGGCGAAAAGAGCCAGTTTATGTTCCCGAGAACCAGAGCCAAGACCTCTGATCTCCGGATTCCTACGAAGAGAACAGGCTAACTCCTCCATCGTCAAAATAAATATGAGAGGGGATAGGGGGCACCCCTGATGGGTACCATTGCTCAGGGTAAACGGGTTAGACAGGCCTCCAGGAAGCCGGACCCGAGCCGAGGGGATCAAATATAATGCTCTAACCAATTGCCAATAGCGAGGGCCGAGGCCCAAGTGACAGAGGGTCGCCTCAATGAATGAAAACGACACTCTGTCAAATGCTTTCTCTGCATCTACAGACATGAGAAGTGTTGGCTGGTTGCTAGCACGGGCCACTTCAATCAGGTGCATGACCTTTATGGTGTTATCCCTCGCCTCTCTACCTGGGACAAACCCTGTCTGGTCACGGTCAATTACCAAAGGAAGGAGAGGCTGCAGTCAGTTGGCAAGTATCTTAGCATAAATCTTGATGTCGGTGTTGAGTAACGAGATGGGGCAATAGCTGGCCGGCAATTTCGGATCCTTACCCTCCTTAGGGATCAAGACAATATAAGCTTCGGAGAAGGTCGGGTAGGACGAAATCTGATCAGGCAAGTTATTAAAAACCTCCATCAGGAGGGGGCCTAGTTCAGGGAGGAATTTCCGATAAAAAGCCACAGGAAAGGCATCAGGACCAGGACTGCGACCCGCGGAGAGTTGCTTGAGCACTGCTGTGATGTCCTCTAAGTCAATATCCCCTTCCAATTCATGTGTCTGGCCTGCCGGCAATTTAGGGAACGACGAGTCTTTCAAATAAGTAACCGCGACTTCATCACTCTCTGGTACCTCAGACCAAGGACGGTTATAAAGATCAGCATAAAAAGAGCGGAACGTTTCAGCAATTCCAGGGACATCTCTCTTAAGGTGACCTCCTGCATCCTCCACTTGAGAGATTGGGGTCGTTTTCTGCGGGCCCTTCGTCTGTTGTGAGAGAAGTCTCCTCCCTTTGTTGTTGAACTCCTAGAATGTACTGTTAGACCACTCCATAGCTCTGACTGCCTTGGAACCGATAAGTTGCGTTGCCTGGGCACTCAAGGAAGTCAAGGAGATAAGTGTTTATCTTTAAACACAGACATTGGGGAAAGGGGCCCTTTTTAATTTTAATAAAACAGGGTCTTTGGACCCAATATTAATCTTTATAATAATGTAAAGGAACAAGGCTGGTGTCTATGTTTATATTGGTAAAAGATGGTACAGTGTTAGCAATTGAAAAAGCAGGAGACTGGTAGAGAAAAAGTGATACCTTTACTGGCTAACTGGGTAGCTTCAGAATGCAAGCTTTCATGACAACTTAAGTCTCTCCTTCAGGCATATCTAGAATGAAGGCTGAATACAAAATACATGGCAAGTTATACATTTATGCAAATATTTTTTGCATATATCTTCTACCACTTGGCTAGCTATAAAGAGATGGCTATATCGAAGTCTAGAGAATTATTTACACAGACAATGGGGATTCACTTCCACTGGAACTTAAGTGTAAAAACTATTTTCTGAATGTATAACCTGTCATGTATTTTGTATTCAGCCTTCATTCTAAATATTCATGAAGAAGAGACATAAGCGGTCTTGAAAGCTTCCATCCTAAAGCTACTCAGCTAATAAAGGTATCACTTTTACTCTATTTGTCTATTATGTTTTTATTACCAGACAGGTGGGGTAGGCGTTGGTACAAGACTGGATTAGTTAATTATGTGGCTAACGGGGGGATATTGGAACAAGACTATGGTGGTTGATTCTGTAGCAAACAGGGGAGGAGACATTGTGATATGACTGGAGATGTCTTGATATGAGTGATTCTATGGCTAACAGTGGAACAAGGCTGGTGGTTCATCTTGCAGTTTTCTGGCTACTAACGGGACAGTGGAATAAGGCTGAGGGTCCATCGTATGTGTGGTTTTGTGGCTAACAGTGGGACAGTGGAACAAGGCTGTGTGTTCATCTTATGTAAGGTTTTGTGGTTACCAGTGGAACTGTGGAACAAGGCTGGAGGTTTATCTTATGTGTGGATTTATGACTACCAGTGGGACCGTGGAAGAAGGATATGTGTTCATCTTATGAATAGTTTTGCGGCTACGAGGAGGCATTTTAACTGTATTTTTGTGGCAACTAGTGAGAAAAGGCTGTATATGTGGGTGGAGTAGGGGGCCCCTGATGTAAAATTGCTCACATCAGAGCAGAAAGGTGGTGTCCAGGTGGCTTGCAGTTAGCATAATTAGCATAAGTGAAAAACCTGTCAAGAGGGGCAGGGTTTTCATTGTTCTCACAGTTAGAAGATTGTCCCTTGCTGTGAGCTATCTGGTCTTAAAACCAGATTCCACATCTGAGGGTAGGTGGCTCACAATAGGTAAAAGGGGCGGGAGGGGGATACTTTATCATTCAATTATTCTTAAACTACAACGCTGACAGTATTGAAATAACACTCTCCATGGCCCAAATACTATGAAAATTAATTGGAGCTGTTTCTATTTTGAAACAATACTATCCCTTTAATGCATGTTAACACTCACGGCATACAATAGAACACCAAATTGATTATGTTGTTCCACTGATTTTATGGGCTGAATTCTAGCAGACGTTGCAAAAAAAAAAAAAAAAAACCTAACAGAGGAACATAGCACATAGTAAATTAGGTTAAAAAAAAGACACTTGTCCATCAGGTTCAACCTTTGCCTCATAACCAAAAGAAAATCTAAAAAAGTCACATCTTTATTTCTGGGTTACTTCCCCTACTCTTGATTTCACACTTACAAGAATAAAAACTTTAAAACAGCATTGAAACAGAACAGCAACCAATTTTCCGGAATCCAAATGACCACTACTTGCAGCGGGACTTTGGAAGGAATAACCCCTTCATTCCCACGTGTATCTGATCAAACCGCACTATTGAGCTTCTAGAATGGTACCTCTCTCTCCTCTGATACGGTCACCACCCGGTTCTGTTCGCTCGATCTATTGCATGCTGGGTGTCCTTTTCCCCCTCGTCTCCATCTACAAATTTTGGTAAAATTTTGTCTCCCTGTGTAACGGTATATTACAATGTTTCCACGCGTAAATAGTCACAATAGATACAACCGATGAGCATCGCTGGTCCTCTGCCGGCTTCCTCAGGGTTTTTCAATTACAACCCCCTAGTGGGGACTTCCTTAAATACCCATGGATTATTTTCAGCTACATATTATTTTCAGCTACATATCCTATACTAGAGAAACTACCATCAAGAATTTGAAAGGGAAGCAGTAGTGATGAAAAAAAGTTTTTAGAAAAGGGTTTAAAAAAAGAAATTCTTGATAGGTACAAGAGATGCCAAGAGAAAGTTTAATTAAATATAGAGAAAAAAGAGAGAAGGAAAAAGAAAGATCACCTTATTTCACCACTCAATACAGTGTAGATGCACCCCAAATCAAATATATTTTAAGAAAACACTGGAAGATTCTAAAGGAAGATTCTATTTTAAGACCAATTATAGGGGATAGGCCTAATGTATTGTTTAGACAGAATAAATCAGTAAAATAAGTTTTATCTCCTAGTGATTTAATAAATAAGTTAAAGAGGATGGAAAATAAGGGAACTTGGTTGATAAATATAGGGGCACCTACAGGAATGTATAACTGTGGGAGAAAGGAGTTTACTACTTGTAGTCACTACTTTATGGATAAGGAAGATAGAAAAGACAAAAAGAGATTTTGCTCTAATCATTCTAAGAAAGAATATTCTATGAAATATCTGATGAACTGCAATTCTGATTATGTAGGTTATCTTCTGGAGTGTTGGCTGTGGTTTACAGTACGTGGGGAGGACCACTCAGAAGTTAAAAATCAGATCTGCAGAACATCTGAGAAGCATAGAAAAAGGCCTGGAAAGTCACAGCGTTTGAAAACATTTTGCAGAAATACACAATAAAAAACAGATCTGTTATCAATAACTGCTATAGATCACGTACCTCTTAATAGGAGGGGAGGTGATAGGTTAATAAAGTTAAGACAACTTGAAACTTATTGGATTTATGAATTGAAATGTTTGACCCCACAGGGTTTAATTGTAGATATAGATTTAGCCTCTTTTATTAGATAAATGGGGGATATGTTGCAGAAGAGTCATTCGTTTTCCGGTAAGATTTTAGAATATTATTAGAGATTTCTAAATAAGTTATTTTAAGATTAGTTTATAATATTATACAGTGCAATTTAATCAATTAATACATATATTAAGATGGAAAGGAAGCAAGAATTAGTGTCCCAGAAGCTTAAATATAGAGAACATTTGGAGAAGTTGGAGAGAGAAGAAAAAGGGATAGATACTAAATGAAGGATTATTTAGGAAAGTATTCTGTTTTGGAGATTGTTGCTGTTTTAAGCTAAGAGTGAGGTAGGGTTTATAAGGGGTTAAATTATTGATGTTAGTTTCTTTAGTATAGGATATGTAGCTGAAAATAATGAAGGGATATTTAAGGAAGTCCCCACTAGGAGGCTGTAATTGAAAAACCCTGAGGAAGCCGACAGAGGACTGGTGATTCGCATCGGTTGTATCTTTTGTAACCATTACGCCTGGAAACATTGTAACATACCGTTACACAGGGAGACAAAATTTGACCATAATTTGCAGACGGAGATGAGGGGGAAAAGGACACCCATCATGCAATAGATTGAGTGAATAGAACCGGGTGGTGACCGTATCAAAGGAGAGCGGTACCATTCTAGAAGCTCGATAGTGCGGTTTGATCCGATACATGTGGGAATGAAGGGGTTATTCCTTCCAAAGTCCCGCTGCAAGTAGTGGTCATTTGAATTCCGGAAAATTGGTTGCTGTGCTGTTTCAATGCTGTTTTAAACTTTTTATTCTTGTAAGTGTGAAATCAAGAGCGTGAGAAGTATCCCAGAAATAAAGATGTCACTTTTAGATTTTGTTTGTGTTTTCTGCGCCCATGTTTTGTAGATGTATTTCGTTATGAGATGGAGGATCTTGTAGAGAGGCAGCGATACAGAGACATCTAGGAGTGAATGGACTTTTGGGATGATCTCTACTGTGGACTGAGAGGGGAGCGTGGAGTGGGTGACTTCATCTTCATTTCCATTTTCCATTTTAACATCACATCACCATCAGACTACTAATCGGATGAGTTCATTGGACAAAGACTTAAGGTTTTTGGGATTTAAGGACTGAGAAAGGACTAGGATAATACGTATATTCTATTATATTTAATTATGTTTTATTATTTCCTTTTGTCTTTTCTTTTTCAATTAACTTCCTGTTTCACATACTAATACAGAGTATAGCCCTGTATGTTGCCTCTTGAAAGAAATGCATTTAATTTTATCTTAATATATCTTTATCTTAATATATACATGTATCTGCTATTACAACATCCCTGGGCAATTCATTCCACATTTTAACAGACCTTACTGTAAAAAAGGCATTCCTTTGCTGAAATTGAAGCCTCCTTTCCTCTAATCTTAAAGGGAAGCCCCTAGTTATTTGATACGGTCTTGGAATCAAAAGCTCATCAGATAGAACCTTGTATTGAACTTGTCATTTGTTCAGAGCACAGGAAATAAAATGCCTTATTTTGTAAGATAGGACATAATAGAATTAAGCCCTGTATTGTCCTTGTACCTGGTGAATATTGATATTGAGCGATGGTGGTTACTTGGGCATGTCATCTGTGCTCCATTTCTTCCCACTTATGGAATTATCCACTTGCTATTCAAACTAATATTGGCCACATTCAAAAGCTATAAATACACAGGTTTAATTAATCCATTCCAATTCAATATAAATGCTTGCATTATTACCCATGTAAATGTCACAGGTATTTACAAAGACACAGGTAATGGACTGTACCGTTTTCATGCCACATTTTCATTTCCTTAAATTCAGGCTGGTATTGCCATTGAAACTGACAAATGCTTTTCTCTGTTAAACAAAAAACAGGTTTTCCATCTAATGTAGTATTATGTAAGTCCATTTGTGGTCAGGGCTTCCAGAGTATGATAATTATGGAGGGTTGCTGTCCCCCTGAGCTATTGTAAGCTTTAGGGGATGAGGCCTGAAAAGAGGGCCACCTTATTAAGTCCTTAAAGAAAGAGGTGTTGGTGAGGGGGCACAATTGACGATGCGTCCAGTGGCAGAAGCTACGGCCCACTATTTAAGGGCTTGCAGCCCCTCCCACAAATACAGGCCCTGCCTTTCACTTGTGGTCAGGGCTTCCAGAGTATCACAATTATGGAGGGTTGCTGTACCCCTGAGCTATCGTAAGCTTCAAGGGTAGAAGCGATGAAGATGACCTGAAAACAGGCAAAAGAGACTGTACTGGTATAACTTCATTATTTAAACTAGTGTAAAGATGACCTGTTATTTGCTAGGTTATTAAGTGCTTTGCCGATTTCCATATCAGGATTGAGGATGCATCTACTGAGGCATGCAGATCGCCATCTACTGAGTTGTATTATATGAGCGGCGCTTGATTATTGTGACTGACGATACTGCTCCTATCCTAAAAGAATGACCTGGGTACTGATTGGATTGTAGCCTAAACTTGGCAGGATGATGCATGTATAATTCGTGAAGGTGGATATACTGAGTGGTCTTGAAGTAGTGGAATTAGCAGACTATCATCTGAGTGCTGCTGTATTGCGGCAGTGAGGCAAGTGATTGTAGGGACATCATTGGTCATGAGTGATGAAAACATGGGATAAGTGACCGGTGTAAGACTTATCGTTTGGAATGAGTGATGGAGTGAATTGGTCTGAGAGGCGGGTGAGTTGGTTCTACTCATGAATGCTATTGATCTCGTGCGACAGGGGAACTCGCCTGGACAGAGAAGCCAAAAATGCAAGGCATGCTGCTGCCTTGAGTACTGTTGTTGCTGCAATGGTTGGAAGGCTGGTGCTGAATACTGCTGAAAAATCACCAAGATGGCAGCGGATAAAATGTCAAAGCATTTAGTACTTCCTGTTGCTCATTGTTCTGTGAACCATTGGGTGCCATAAATGCTGAGGAGGCCCTGATCCTTCTGCTGCTCCATGAAGGGGGGGAATAGGGACAGGCCGTTCAATGTTTTTGGAGTTTGACCACATGCGATAGACTGAGAGGCTGCTTGATCGAGGGTAGTGATGAAGCTAAATGAGGTGCTTAAAGGAGCAGGGAGATGAGAAATGAATGATCGCCCTTGGGGTATTACTTTAATGATGAACTGAGGTGGTATCACAGTGCCTGTGATCCTCCTGTCACTCTCGTTTGTGGTGCGCTCTGATTCACTGAGTTGGTTTGGCCCGCCCCTGGTGACCTTTTTATGCCTGGTCATGACACCTGTCAGATGCCCTTTCGTGGTGTTTCTGAGCCAGTTTTGCTGTTGCTGTGTTCCTGTGTTCCAGATTCCTGTGTACCGATTTGGCCTGTCCTGACTACGCTCCAGTGTTCCTGATCGTGATTGACCCGGCTTGTCTGCGAACCACCTCCGTTACCTGACCCGGCTTGTCTGAGAACCTCCTACGTGCTACGACCCGGCCTGGCTGACTTCCTGCTCCGTGATCGACTACCGGCCTGTTCCAGCGACCTGCCTGTTCCTGTTGTTGCCGCCGCAACATTCTTACTGCTGCTGTCGCTGTTTGCCCAGCTGCCGTGTGACCACTTCACCCTTGTGTTGCCTCAGTCCAGTGCAGAGTTATGTGCTGATTTGCAGAGCTGTGCTTCCTTCACTGAGCCTCCGTACGCTTGCAGAGCTACTACACCATACTGAGCTTTCTGTTGTTAAAAGTGCATTTTAACCCTTGCAGTGCTGCGTCGCTCCTGCAGAGCCTTCATTCCCCGGTATAGAGCCTTAACCCATTGTGCTACGTCTGCTGAGTCGGCCGCTTGTGTGGACGGCAACTCATACGATACTACTGCAGAGTAGTCACGTTAAGTTGGTCCGGTAGGGCGCCATTGGCTCTTGGTCTTACGTTGGTTTACCGGTGGACTCTGTTGTGGCTTTTGGCTCAGTATAGCAGAAAAGGGCAGGCTCAAAGCTCTGGCAGGTTCCCGTTGGTATACGCCCATGGGGGCTATTGGCTCAACTACCGCTTGCTGTTGGTCTCCGGTTATACGCCCGTGGGGGCCCTTTGCCAGCTCTTGCATTTCAGGCTAGGTTGAGATTACACCCGTGGGGGCTACCGACTCTCGCACTTGCAGAATCAGTTGTCTCATGGGGTATGCCCGCGGGGGCTATTTGGGTCACTGTTCTGCTGAATCTACCACTGGTCACAGATTGCCTACAGCATTATTACCTTAAGAACTCTGTGTTGTCTACATCTACACAGCACCTCCTATCACCACTTTGGGCGTGCCAAACCCCACAGCTGAGATGGACTGATTTTTGCGTTTAACCCATTTGTGTCTATATTGCCATTATCTGTTCTGAGACAGTGTGTGCTACCCTAATTCTGTGTATTGGGCCTTTTGGGTTATATCTGTCTATACAGTGTTATTATTCCTGTTGCCTGCAGAGGGTGATCGTTTACATTATTTAATAAAACTGTGTTTGATTTTACCAACTGGTCTGAGTGTCCTAAAAACCGTTACAGTACGAAAGGGCCATGACCTCAGACAGTAAAGGTGAAAGTAACACACAAAACATCCACTGGAGAATGGATGTCCATGAGCAGCGCCTGGACCAACTGGCACTGGCTTTACAGACCGTACTTGAGCGTACGGTACACCATGACAAGCCTAGTCCGAATCCGGTGGTCCCCCCAGTCTTGACACAGGATAATCCACCTGTAGCCCCTCCTACTAATACCAGAGGCTTAACGGCAGCGGCGCCGTTACCATTGAGATATGATGGTGAACCCTCCCAATGCAGGGGCTTTATTAATCAGTTGGAGATATTTTTGGAATTGACGTCCCAGGCATTTCCTAACGACCGGAGTAAGGTCGGATTCATGATATCACTGTTGACGGGCAAAGCATTGGCTTGGGCGAATCCCTTGTGGGAGAATGCCAAACCCTGCACTCTGAACTTTAATGAGTTTGTAAGAAAGTTCTGCCGAGTGTTTGAGGTTCCTGGCAGGGCTGCCTCAGCTTCCAAAAAGTTAATGGAGATTCAGCAGGGCGAACGTACTCTGGGCGACTATGCTATCGAGTTTCGGACCTTGACTATGTTATGCTCATTGACTCCCGCATCCGTGAGAGACGGTTGGCTAAAAGGGCGAGATCCAGAAACTATGGCCAGGGCAGTCTCTTTAACCCACCCTCACCACCCTTTCCTCCTGAACGCCCAGCCGAGGCGACTGAACCAATGCAGCTGGGGTTCACTAGGCTCACTAAGGAGGAGAGGTCGTACCGCAGGAAGCAAGGCCTATGTTTATACTGTGGCAAACCTGGGCACCTATTACGCACTTGTCCGGTACGGCCGGGAAACGGACGCACCTAGGGTACCTTGGGGGACAGACCCTAGGTGGTGTACAACAGTCCCTAGATCCAAATACTGTTAAAACCACCATCCAGGTGGTATTCTCTTGGGCTGACAGGGTCATGGAGGTCCTGGCACTGGTGGATTCTGGTGCAGCCGGGTACTTTATGGACCAATCTTTCGCTCGATTGCACAGTATTCCGTTATGCAAGAAGGAATCTCCTTTGGCAATTGAAGCCATCGATGGCAGACCTTTGGAACCTGCATTTATTTCTATGGAATCGATTCCTATTACGATGTCGGTTGGGGCTCTCCACAAAGAGGAAGTACGATTCCAAATTATTCGTTCTCCTCACCAAGCAGTCATTTTGGGGTTCCCGTGGTTGCTACTGCATAATCCTCAATTTGATTGGCAAAAATGTGAGGTTAATTCTTGGTCTGAATACTGTACTAAGAACTGTCTATCGCTCCCTGTCAAGATTATGTGTACCTCCCCTTCTGTGCCAGCCGAATATGGGGCATTCAGTGGCGTATTCAGCAAGGGAGAGGCCAGCACATTGCCTGAGCATAGACCCTATGATTGCGCTATTGATCTGCCTCCGAGTGCGGTGCCCCCTAGGGGTCGCACTTATCCACTGTCATGTGAGGAGAACAGGGCAGTGGAGGAGTACATTGAAGACGCCCTCAAGAGGGGAATTATTCGCAAGTCTACCTCCCTGGCTGGGGCCGGATTCTTCTTTGTAAAAAAGAAAAGTGGCGAACTCAGGCCATGTATTGATTACCGGTGGCTTTATAAGCTGATGCCTAAGAATGCCTACCCTATTCCACTCATTACCGAATTGTTTGACAGATTAAAGGGCTCTTCTATCTTCACTAAACTTGATTTGCGGGCCGCTTACAATCTGATCAGAATTAAGGAGGGTGATGAGTGGAAAATGGCATTTAATACCAGAACAGGGCACTACGAATATCTGGTGATGCCGTTTGGTTTATGCAATGCACCTGCGCTGTTCCAGGAATTTATTAATGATATCCTGCATGACATGCTTCAGTCCTGTGTGGTGGTATATCTGGACGATATAATAATTCATTCTGCCAACCTCTTCCAACATATTAAGGATGTCTCGGAAGTCTTGCTTCGACTTTGTAAAAATAAACTATTTTGTAAACTAGAAAAATGCGAATTCCATACGTCCCAAGTACCATTCTTGGGGTTCGTAATCTCCAAAGATGGCATTGCTATGGACCAAGATAAGTTAGCAGCAGTCTTGCAATAGCCTCGCCCTAAGGGGTTAAAAGCTATCCAGCGTTTTTTGGGCTTTGCCAACTATTACAGAAAGTTCATCAAGAACTTTTCTACAATTGTAAAACCTTTGTTGGATTTGACACATAAGGGCGCTACTCCCTCTCAGTGGTCCGAGGCAGCTGAGAATGCATTTGTGACCTTGAAATCTGCCTTTGCATCTGCCCCAGTGCTGTCCCACCCCAATCCTTCCCTGCCATTCACGTTGGAAGTCGACGCCTCTGAGGTTGGGGTTGGGGCAGTACTCTCCCAACGTCCTGTGGGAGGTGGCACCTTGGGACCCTGCGGGTTTTTCTAAAAAAAAACTGTCCAGTGCGCAGAGCCACTATGAGATTGGTGACAGAGAGCTACTGGCCATTATTCTGGCACTGAAAGAATGGCGCCACCTGTTGGAAGGGACTCAGACCCCAGTATTAATCCTTACCGGTTCACAAGAATTTGACATATCTCTCTGAAGCTAAAAGATTGTCCTCACGACAAGCCAGATGGGCACTCTTTTTGTCCTGGTTTAATTTCATAGTGTCCTACCTTCTGGGCTCTAAGAATGTTAGGGCAGACGCCTTGTCCCGACAGTTCGCATCGGACACTGAGAGGGAGAAAGAACCAGTACCTATTATTCAGCCAGATCGTATTCTGGCTACCATTCGTACTAGTATAACCTCGCCACTGGGGGAGGAGATTTTGGCCTCTCAATCTAGGGCTCCACCAGAGACCCCAGTTGGTAAATGTTTTGTAGATGAGCCATTCCGTACCCGTCTATTGGAGACCTACCATTCTTCGAAAGCGGCTGGGCATATCGGTAGGGATCAACTTGTATGGTCTCTTTCACAGTGGCCCACTCTCAGAGCCGATTGTTCCGCTTTTACTGCCGCTTGTGCTACTTGTGCCCGTGCCAAGACTCCCAGGCATCTCCCAGTGGGTTTGCTCCAACCAGTGCCTAATGGAGAATGTCCTTGGTCTCATATATCCATTGACTTTTTGGGAGAATTGCCAGTCTCTAAGGGGTATACATTTATCCTCATGGTGGTAGACAGGTTCTCTAAGATGGCTCATTTTGTGCCCCTCAATGGTCTTCCATCGGCTCAGGAACTGGAGGTAGTCTTTGCTAGAGAGGTGTTCCGCTTACACGGGGTACCCAGAGTTATAGTCTCCGATCGTGGGAGCCAGTTCGTGTCCAGGTTTTGGAGGCCATTCTGTGGGCAGATGGGCATCCAATTGTCCTTCTCCTCCGTCTACCATCCCCAGACCAACGGAGCCGCTGAGCGTGCCAATCAGGGACTGGAGCAGTTCCTGCGCTGTTTTGTAACCGATCATCATGACAATTGGGCTGACCTGTTGCCATGGGCAGAGTTTGCGAGGAATTGTGCAGTCAACTCATCGTCCGGGAGCTCCCCGTTTCTTATCAATTATGGGTTCCAGCCGTGCTTGCTCCCGGACTCGTTTCAGTCACAACAGATTCCTGCCTTGGATGAGCATATGGCGCAACTCCGTTCCACGTGGGCACAGGTTCAGAGGAGCCTCAGTCAGTCATTCCAGCGTCATCAGCGGCATGCCAATCGTAGACGGCTGCCAGCGGTCTCATTCCAGGTTGGGGACAGAGTATGGCTCTCCTCCAGGAACCTCAATTTGCAGATACCCTCCAATGAGTTGGCTCCTCGGTTTATTGGTCCCTTTAAAATCATCCGCAAGATTAATCCTGTCACTTATGCATTGGAACTCCCAGCCTCTATGCATATTCATGTGTTCCATGTGTCTCTTTTGAAACCCTTGGTTTGCAACCGTTACACTACCACTCCAGTAATTCCTGGGCCGGTGGACGTTCAGGGCCAAGAGGAATACGAGGTCCAGAGCATCATTGATTCTAGGAGACTTAGAGGGAAGTTGCAATATTTGGTCCACTGGAAGGGTTATGGCCCTGAGGAACGTTCTTGGGTTGACCAAAGGGATCTCCATGTGCCCAGACTTTTGCGCAACTTCCACTCTAAATATCCTCAGAAACCTAAACCTCCTGCAGGGAGAGGGGGTCTTTGAGAGGGGGGTACTATCACAGTGCCTGTGATCCTCCTGTCAGTCTCGTTTGTGGTGCACTCTGATTCGCTGAGTTGGTTTGGCCCGCCCCTGGTGACCTTTTTATGCCTGGTCATGACACCTGTCAGATGCTCATGGTGTTTCTGAGACAGTTTTGCTGTTGCTGTGTTCCTGTGTTCCGGATTCCTGTGTACCAATTTGGCCTGTCCTGACTACGATCCAGTGTTCCTGATCGTGATTGACCCGGCTTGTCTGCGAACCACCTCCGTTACCTGACCCGGCTTGGCTGACGTTCCTGCTCGTGTTTGACCCGGCTTGTCTGAGAACCTCCTACGTTCTACGACCCGGCCTGGCTGACTTCCTGCTCCGCGATCGACTACCGGCCTGTTCCAGTGACCTGCCTGTTCCTGTTGTCGCCGCTGCGACATTCTTACTGCTGCTGTCGCTGTTTGCCCAGCTGCCGTGTGACCACTTCACCCTTGTGTTGCCTCTGTCCAGTGCAGAGTTATGTGCTGATTTGCAGAGCTGTGCTTCCTTCACTGTGCCTCCGTACACTTGCAGAGCTACTACACCATACTGAGCCTTCTGTTGTTAAATGTGCATTTTAACCCTTGCAGTGCTGCCTCGCTCCTGCAGAGCCTTCATTCCCCGGTATAGAGCCTTAACCCGTGGTGCTACGTCTGCTGAGTCGGCCGCTTGTGTGGACGGCGACTCATACTATACTACTGCAGAGTAGTCACGTTAAGTTGGTCCGGTAGGGCGCCATTGGCTCTTGGTCTTATGTTGGTTTACCGGTGGACTCTGTTGTGGCTTTTGGCTCAGTATAGCAGCAAAGGGCAGGCTCAAAGCTCTGGCAGGTTCCCTTTGGTATACGCCCGTGGGAGCTATTGGCTCAACTACCGCTTGCTGTTGGTCTCCTGTTATACGCCCGTGGGGGCCCTTTGCCAGCTCTTGCATTTCAGGCTAGGTTGAGATTACACCCGTGGGGGCTACCGACTCTCGCACTTGCAGAATCAGTTGTCTCATGGGGTATGCCCGCAGGGGCTATTTGGGTCACTGTTCTGCTGAATCTACCACTGGTCACAGATTGCCTACAACATTATTACCTTAAGAACTCTGTGTTGTCTACATCTACACAGCACCTCCTATCACCACCTTGGGCATGCCAAACCCCACAGCTGAGATGGACTGATTTTTGCATTTAACCCATTTGTGTCTATATTGCCATTATCTGTTCTGAGACAGTGTGTGCTACCCTAATTCTGTGTATTGGGCCTTTTGTGTTATATCTGTCTATACAGTGTTATTATTCCTGTTGCCTGCAGAGGGCGATCGTTTGCATTATTTAATAAAACTGTGTTTGATTTTACCAACTGGTCTGAGTGTCCTAAAAACCGTTACAGGTGGCCTATGAGGGATGGGGATCTAGTTTGACATGGAAGGTTTGGATTCTTATGTTAAAGTCTGGAGTGTTAATTACCATCTTGGTGAATGATTAAGGATTTGAGTGTGTACCCATTGACCTCTGCTCGGAGGTAAGGATTGGTGTGTGTAACCTTCGATTTCTATGAAGAGGTAAGGATTAGAGTGTAATCCTTTGGCCTTTGAAAAGAGGTAAAGATTTAGAGTGTAATTTTGCTGCCTCTGCAGTTAAGTAAGGATTAGAGTTCGATTCCTTCAGCCACTGAGGAGAGGCAAGGATTGAAAGTGTGATCCTTCGGCCTCTGTGAGGAGGTAAGGATTGAAGTGTGATCCTTCAGCCCCTGCAATGAGGTAAGGATTGAATTGTGATCCTTGTCCTCTGCGATGAGGTAAGGATTGAAGTGTGATCCTTCGGCCTCTGAGATGAGGTAAGATTGAAGTGTGATTCTTTGGCCTCTGCGATGAGGTAAGGATTGAAGTGTGATCCTTTGATAAAGGTTGTTTGTGAGTTTAGGCTTAACTAGAGCCTGTTAGGTGACTTGTGCCTCCTTCATACTCTTGGTTGTAAGGTTCTTGACTGAGGGAACCTTCGGCCTCTGCTAAGAGGTGAGGTGTCTGTCTGAGGGGACCTTTGACCTCTGTGAAGAGGTAAGGTATCCAACTGTGGTACATTTGGCCTCTGTGAAGAGGTGAGGTATCTGTCTGTGGGACCTTCGGCCTCTGTGAAGAGGTGAGGTATTTGACTGTGGGACCTTCGGCCTCTGCGAAGAGATGAGCTATCTGTCTGTGGGACCTTCGGCCTCTGGGAAGAGGTGAGGTATCTGTCTGTGGGACCTTCAGCCTCTGCGAAGAGGTGAGGTATCTGTCTGTGGGTTCTACCTCTATGAAGATGTGAGGTATCTGCCAGGGGAACCTTCGGCCTCTGTGAAGAGGTGAAGTATCTGACTTAGGCATTGTCCTCTATGAAGAGGTAGGGTGTGGAGCTACCTCTATTTGGGTTAATATTCTGCCTGAGGAAGGACCTGTTTTTGCTGAGGGGATGGGGAGAGAGAGGTACCAATGTTGTATCGATACATACAGTATGGTGTAAATGGGTGTTGGTTGCAATGGCAATGTTATATTGTTACCTACGGTATGGTGTGGTATTGGTACATACAGTATGGTGTAACTGGACATTGTTACGATAAGAATGTTGTATTGTAACACCCGGTATGGTGTAACTGGACATTGGTTACAATAGAAATATTGTAGTTGTACATTGGTACGGTATAACTGGACGATGTACTATAGGAATGTTGTATTGCACATACGGTATGGTGTGATCGGATGTTGTTACTATGGGAATGTTGCATTGGTATGTACAGTATGGGATAACTGACGTTGGTTACAATGGGAATGTTGTATTGGTACCTACAGTATGAAGTAACTAGACATTTGTACAATGGAATGTAGTACTGGTGCACACAGTATGGTATACTGGACTTTGGTTATGATGTGATGTTGTAGTGGTACATACGTTATGTAATAGCTGGACGTTGGTCACAATAGGAATGTTGTAATGGTACATACAGTATGGTGTAACTGGACGTTGTTATGATAGAAATGTTGTGGTGGTATAATGGTATGGAATTACTTGGTACATACGGTATGGGGTAGCTGGACGTTAGTTATTATGGAATGTTGTATTGGACTTTGGTTACTATAGGAATATTGGATTGGTACATACTGTTTGGTGTCGCTGGATGTTGGTTTCAATAGGAATGTTGTATTGATACATACGGTATGATGTATCTGGACGTTGGTTACAATAGGAATGTTGTATTGGTACATACTGTATGGTGTAACTGGAAGTTTGTTAGAATAGGAATATTGTAGTGGTACATCCAGTATAGTGCAACTGGACACTAGTTACAATGGAAATGTTGTATTGGTACATACAGTATTGTGTAACTAACGTTGGTTATAAGAGGAATGTTGTAGTGGTAAATACAGTATGGTGTAACTGGATGCTGGTTACAATGGGAATGTTGTATTGGTACATATAGTATGGTGTAACTGGACATTGCTACAATAGGAATGTTGTATTGGTACATACAGTATGGTGTAACTGGACGTTGGTTTACTATCGGAATGTCATATTGGAACATACGGTATGATGAAACTGGAAGTTGGTTATGATGGGAATGTTGAATTGGTATATACAGTATGGCATCTGGATGTTCCAATGGGAATGTTGTATTGGTACATACTGTACGGTACCTGGACGTTGGTTACGGTGGGAATGTTGTATTTGTACATACAGTATGGTGTAACTGGACGTTTGTTACAATAGGAATGTTGTAGTGGTACATACAGTATGGTGTAACTGGACATTGGTTAACTATCGGAATGTCATATTGGAACATACGGTATGATGTAACTGGAAGTTGGTTACGATGGGAATGTTGAATTGGTATATACAGTATGGTATCTGGATGTTCCAATGGGAAAGTTGTATTGGTACATACTGTACGGTACCTGGACGTTGGTTACGATGGGAATGTTGTATTGGTACATACAGTATGGTGTAACTGGACGTTTGTTACAATAGGAATGTTGTAGTGGTACACACAGTATGGTGAAACTGGAAACTGGTTACGATGGAAATGTTGTATTGGTACATACAGTATTATGTAACTGACGCTGGTTACAATAGAAATGTTGTAGTGGTACATACAGTATGGTGCAACTGGATGCTGGTTCCAATGGGAATGTTGTATTGGTAAACACAGTCTGATGTAACTGGATGTTGCTACAATAGGAATGTTGTGTTGGTACATACAGTATGGTGTAACTGGACATTGGTTTACTATCGGAATGTCGTATTGGAACATACAGTATGATGTAAATGGAAGTTGGTTACGATGGGAATGTTGTATTGGTATATGCAGCATGGTAACTGGATGTTACACTGGGAATGTTGTATTGGTACATACTGTACGGTAACTGGACTTTGGTTACAATGGGAATGTTGTATTGGTACATACAGTATGGTGTAACTGGACGTAGGTTACAATAGGAAAGTAGTATTGGTACATACAGTACGGTGTAACTGAACATTGGTTATAATAGGAATGTTGTATTGGTACATACAGTTTGATGCAACTGGACATTGCTGCAATAGGAATGTTGTATTGTTACTTACGGTATGGTGTAACTGAACATTGGTTACAAAAGGAATGTTGGTACATACAGTATGATGTAACTGGATGTTGGCAATAGGAATGTTGTGTTGATAAATACAGTATGGTGTAGCAGGATGTTGGTTACAATAGGCATGTTGTGTTGATACATACAGTATGGTGTAACTGGATGTTACAATAGGCATGTGGTGGTAAATACAGGGTACATACAGTTTGGTGTAAGTGGATGCAGGTTACAATGGGAATGTTGTATAGGTTGTTGGCTCGACGCTCAGCGTCCTCGGCGCTGGGCACTTCCTCCTCCTGTTGGCGTCGCTAGGCAACGGCGTTGCGGCGTCGTACGTGGTCGTCGTGCAGTCATGACGTCAGCCGCTGTCAGTATTTAATGCGGCTCTAGGAGTATGCCGGTGCTCTGTCTCTGAGTTCCCTTGTGTGTGTTCATTACTTGCCTCCAAGTCTTCTTCAGCTTCTGTTGTCTGCCTGATTCTGACCCTGCCTGTCCCTTGATTTTGAACCTGCTAGCCAATTCTGTACCTCGCCTGCCAGCCTGATACTGACCCTGACTGTTCCTGGATTCTGAGTCTACTAGCCGACTGTGTACTTTTGCTTGTCAGCCTGATACTGACCCTGTCTGTTCCTGGATTCTGAGCCTGTCAGCCGATTTTGCACTTTGCTTGCCAGCCTGAGACTGATCCTGCCTGTCCCTGAACTCTGGTTCTGTATTGGGTTCTTCCTGTCTGACCATTGCTCTGGACAGAGGCGTAACTAGAAGCCACCGGGCCCTGGTGCAAGAATTGCTATGGGGCCCCCCCGCCCACATTGGCCCCCTCATCCACATTTCCCCTTCCACAATGCCCCCTTCATCTCCACATTGCCCCCTTCATCTCCACAATGCCCCTTCCACAATGCCCCCTTCATCTCCACAATGCCCCCTTCACCTCATATCCATAATGCCCGTTCCATCTCCACAATGCCCCTTCCATCTCCACAATGCCCCTTCCACAATGCCCCCTTCATCTCCACAATGCCCCTTCCACAATGCCTCCTTCATCTCCACAATGCCCCTTCCACAATGCCCCCCTTCATCTCCACAATGCCCCCCTTCATCTCCACAATGTCCCTTCCACAATGCCCCCCTTCATCTCCACAATGTCCCCTTCATCGCCACAATGCCCCCTTCATCTCATCTCCACAATGCCCCCTTCCATCTCCACAATGCCCCCGTCATCTCCACAATGCCCCCATCTTCACATTTCCCCTACCTCCAGTCCCTGGTGGTCTAGTGGAGTGTCTTTACAGATCTGTGCCTCCTTCGGCACAGATCTCTGCAACCAGAGCTCCCGCGCGCCGCTGTAGTAATGCAGAGGCTGGGAGATTATGTAATCTCCCAGCGCTCTGTATTACTACAGCGGCGCGCCGAGTGGGAGATCAGTAAGGTGACTGCTGCGGGCGAGGGGGTCGCAGGTGGAGGCCGGGCCCCTGGAGTGACGGGCCTGGTCGCAGGTGCGACCGCTGCGACCCCTATTGTTACGCCACTGGCTCTGGACTCCTAGTTCCTGACTTCCTATGTGCAGCGGAGAGTTTCCTGCTTCGTGTTCGGCTCCCTGTGGACTCCAGTCAGCTTCTCTCCCTGTGGACTCCAGGTACTCAGTACATTACTCTCTGTATGTATATGCATTTACATGTTTGTGGGTGATTGTCTGGGTTCTCTCAGTCCTGCATCAGGGTATCCTACTTTGTGCTCGCAATATTTATCTCTCCTTCTGTCAGAACATACTGCTGCCTGCGCATACTCACTGTGGCCCTCTCTAGACCGAGTAAGAGTTTCATGCAGTGAACACACACACCCCTTTTAGGGTTGATACGACAGTAGACTGAGCCAAACATGGATACCGCAGGTCTGGTAGAGGCCCTGTCCTCCTCGAGTAACCAGCTATCCTCATTGGCAGCCACTATACAGGAACTACAGGCCAACCAAGCTATGCTACAGCAGCATCTGCAAGAACTGCATGGGGACCCTCGTCCTGCTCCAGTACCTCCTGCTATGCCCTCTGATCCGGAACCTAGGATCGTGCTGCCTGACAAGTTCCATGGTGAACGTAGCAAATATAAAGGATTCATTACTGCATGTGGACTCTATTTTTCACTCCAACCTCACACTTATTCTTCAGGTTCCATTAAAACACGTACAGTCATCATCTTACTTACAGGTGAACTGCAGGCATGTGCACACCATCTGTTACATACTAACAGTCCTCTTCTACAGTCTTGGTTAGCCTTTCACCAAGCGATAGACACCTTGTATGATGACCCGTTGCTTCGGTCCTCTTCTCAGTCTTCCCTACGATGTCTGAACCAGGGCCGTCGACCAGTGGAAGACTACGTGTCTGAATTTCAGTGTCTGTCCATCGAGACAGGGTGGAATGAGGCAGCCCTAATGGACCAATATCGTTTGGGTCTATCCGAAAGCCTGAAAGATAAGTTGGCACAGGTACGGGTTCCGTCAGTTCTGGAGGATCTTATCCATCTCTCTATCCAGATAGACCGTCGGCCAGATAGACCGTCAGCTGCGCGAACGTCGGCGGGAACGATCAAGCCTCACAGGCCCCCATTGTCTCCCGTTCCATTGGCGACTGTGTCGCCTCGCAAAGGGCTGCCAGACGAACTGATGCAATTGGGGTTGGTTCGTGGTCCTCTTTCTGATATCGAATGCAGACGTCGTTGATTGCAAAACCTGTGTCTGTATTGTGGTAACGCCGGTCATCTGCTGTGGTCCTGTCCTAGTCGTCCTCACCGTTTCAAGGCGCCTCGTAGCTCTGATGGTAAGCTAGTTGTCTCGTCCCTGATTTTGGGATCCTCCTGGTGTTCTGTTTCCCCCCACCTTACTCTTTCTGTTTGTCTACAGTGGCATGATCAGTTCTGTGTCCTGCCGGCTATCGTGGATTCCGGCGCCAGCGGGTGTTTTTTGGATGCCCACCTTGGAGCACGACTACGGATTCTCTTTAAAACCAGGTCCCAGCCTTTAGACATCCAGATGGCCGACAAACGCCCTCACCAATTGGGCCCAATCACCCATGAAGCTAACTTAAGTCTCCGCTGTGGTCCTTACCATGCAGAGCTACTCTGCCTTAGTATCATTCCTTCCCCGCTTTTTCCAGTCATCCTTGGACTACCCTGGTTACAGAAACACAACCCTACCATTGACTGGTCTTCGGGGTCTCTGACCTTCACGTCTGTTTATTGACACAATCATTGTTTCCCAGTGCAGTGCCCACTACTATGTGCCACCGTTTCCTTGCAGGGGCGTTGGGTACCGGCACCTTATCAGGACCTCTCAGACGTCTTCAACATGAAAGGTGCAGACAAACTACCACCACACCGCCCGTACGATTGCCCTATAGAATTACTTCCAGGGGCACCGATACCCTATGGGAGAATATTCCCCTTGTCTGGTCCTGAACTCCAGCATCTACGTTCCTATTTAATGGACAGCCTACAGTAGGGCTTCATCAGAACCTGGACTTTCCCGGCTGGTGCTGGCATTTTCTTTGTTGAAAAAGAAAGACGGTGGTCTACGCCCATGTATAGACTACCATGACCTCAACAAGATTACAGTGAAGAACAGACATCCCCTGCCTTTAATCTCCGAGATGCTAGAACGGTTGACTACCGCTACCGTTTTTACTAAGATAGACCTCCGTGTTGCATACAACTTGGTACGGGTGAAACAAGGCGACAAGTGGAAGACCGCCTTTCGCACCAGTTATAGACATTTCGAATACCTGGTTATGCCCTTGGGGGTGTGTAATGCACCGGCGACGTTTCAGAACTTCATCAATGATATCTTCAGAGACTTGCTTGACCTCTTTGTTGTCGTATATTTGGATGATATCCTTGTGTTCTCCCCTTCGCTGACAGATCACAGTAACCATGTACGTCTAGTGTTGGAATGCCTCCAGAGTAATTCCTTATATTTGAAATTGGAGAAATGTGTCTTTGAAGCTACCAGCATCGAGTTCCTTGGCTTTGTGATTTCGCCGGGTTCAATAGCCATGGATCCCCGTAAGATCACCGCAGTACTGGACTGGCCAACCCCCACAACCGTTAAGGAGGTACAGCGCTTTGTGGAGTTTGCCAACTTCTATCAACGTTTCATACGCAACTTTTCCAAAGTGATTGCCCCTATTACCGTCCTTACCAGCAGCAAGTCCCGATTCCACTGGTCTACTGCCTCCCAGACTGCTTTTAGGTGGCTTAAGCATCTGTTCACTTCAGCTCCCATTTTGGCACAACGAGATGCTCAGGAGGCCTTTTATGTCGAAGTCAACGCCTCCGATATAGCCATTGGTGCCATGTTGTCTCAGCGGTCTGGAGTACAGGACAGCCTCCATCCCATAATCTATTATTCACATCATCTCACACTAGCTGAAGTCAACTACGACGTGGGGGATAGAGAACTCCTGGCGATCAAGAGTGCCCTAGAAGAGTGGAGGCATCTCCTAGAGGGTGCATGGCATCCTGTGATTGTGTATACGGACCATAGGAACCTTGAATATCTTTGCTCTGCTAAACGACTCCGCCCACAACAAGCTCGCTGGGTGCTATTTTTTGCATGATTCTCATTGCATATCACGTATCGTCCAGGGTCCCACAACGGTAAGGCAGATGCCTTGTCCTGAAGGTAGGTAGCAGAACCTTAGGTCCCTGGGCCTTCCGACACTATTCTTCAGCCACTCTGTTTCTCAAGGAGATCTTCCATCTTCATTTTCTACCAAAGTCTGTTGTATCGGATAGAGGAGCTCAATTCACCTCCAAGTTCTGGAATTCTTTCTGTCATACCCTGGACACTGACCGTTGTTTGTCCTCTGGCTACCATCCACAGACTAACGGACAGACCGAAAGGACCAATCAGGTCCTGGAGCAATATTTATGCTGTTATGTGTCCCACCTCCAAGTTGACTGTCTCTCCCTCTTACCACTTGCTGAGTTCTCCTACAATAACCACTACCACCGTTCCATACTTATGTCACCATTTCAAGGCTATTACCCTAGGACTCTGCCTGATCTTTCAGCTGCTTCCCCATCCCTGCTGTCACCCAGCATCTGCGAAACCTCCACTCCAGCCATGCTACCTTGTGGGGAATATTATTCCAAACACAACGCTCTTACAAAGCACAGGCTGATTCTCACTGAGTTCCTGCCCCCACATACAAGGTAGGGGACAAGGTGTGCTTAGCCTCCTCTCACTTACGTCTGTCTTGTCCCACCATGAAATTAGGACCACGTTACTTGAGTCCCTTTCCTATACGGCAAGTGGTGGCTTACCGGTTACAACTTCCTCCTGGGTGGAAAATCCACCCTACTTTGCATGTTTCACAGCTCAAACCCTGGAGACCTAGTCTTGCTCCGTCATCTGCTCCGGTGTGTCCTCCCCCTATCCGAGTGGAGGGGTCCGAGGAATATGAGGTTGAATCTATAGTGGACTCTCATATCCGTCGGGGTCATTTGGAATACCTGGTGCATTGGAACCGTTGTCTAACATCCACGCTCCTGCTCTTTTGCACTCCTACCACCAGCTCCATCTGCGCCATCCTGGTTCTCTTCGCGTCTGGAGGCCGCGCGTTGTGGGGGGACTCTGTCGGCGTGTCACTCGGCATCCTAGGCACGGGGCACTTCCTCCTCCTGTTGGAGTCGCTGGGCAATGGCGTCGCGTCTGGGTTCTCTCAGTCCTGCATCAGGGTCTCCTACTTTGTGCTTGCAATATTTATCTCTCCTTCTGTCAGAATATACTGCTGCCTGCGCATACTCTCTTTGGCCCTCTCTACACCAAGTAAGGGTTTCATGCAGCGAACACACACCCCTTTTAGGGTTAATACGACATAGGTGCTTACAGTACGGTGTAACTGGACGTAAGTTACAATAGGAATGTTGTATTGGTAAATAAAGTATGATGCAGCTGGACATTTCTACAATAGGAATGTTGAATTGGTGCTTACTGTATGGTGTAACTGAACGTCTGTTACAATAGGAATGTTGGTACATACAGCATGATATAACTGGACATTGGTTACGATAAGCATGTTGTGTTGATACATAAAGTATGGTGTAACTGGAAGTGGTTACAATGGGCATGTAGTGGTACATACATTATGGTGTAACTGGACCCTGAACCATTGGGTGCTGTATTGGTAAGTGAACAGCATATCATGGCTTGGAATTTATCATGAATGTGGCTTCTTTATAGCTTAAATATGTATTGAAGAAGTGGAGCAGTTTATCACAGTGTTGGGGTAAGGTTAAGTACAACTATATTGCTAATGTACTACGCCCAAATAGCAATTATACACGTTAAATATATGATATGGTAATAGAGAAGCAGCATGTGTGAGTTGACAGATACTGGTGAATGTTTGGTAGTAGGAGGATGGCTGTGGCTTTAAGGGAAAAAATGAGTAATGTAGAGTGAATATGTTGAGGCTGTAGCTGCACTGAGGGTTGAGAGCGCTAGAGGGCGATATAGAATAAGGTCTGGGCGAAGCTGGGAAAATGAAGCACTGCTGGCTGTGTGGGTGGTGAGCTAGAGGGAAAGGATCGTGGAAAAGATAAGGAGTGGGGGGAGAATTTTAAAACAAATGATGATGGGATCATAAGGGCTGAATACTTATGGTGGCTGGATGAAGAAATAGCGTGGCACTTAGTGAGGGAATGGATGGCTGAGGAAGCTAGGAAGAGATTGAAAGAAGGAGATATACGGTGGATGATTAGAGATGGTAGGGATTATGGCCTCAATCCAAATGTTGGAGACGGCTGTTTTTTCTGCCGATGGCATTTTCTCCAGCACAGTAAGCTATTCAAATGTCTGTGCTGTGAAAAAATACCGCAAAAAAAAGAGCCGTCGTGAGTTAAAGTTAAGAGGTGTTTTCATCCATTGAAAAGGATGAAAACACCGTAAATTGCAAGTCAAATGTCCAGGTTAGCCAAGAACAGGCGATATCGCAGGAAAGTTAACACCTATTCTTTTTTTTAACTTGAGTCCCTTATCGCCTGTTTAAACAGCCGACACAAACACTTGAAGTAAAAAAAACCTAAATCCTCAATGGATGTATTGATATGGAGCCCTAAGCCTCATATCAATACATCCAAAGTATAAAAAATGTGTCAGACATTAGTAGGATTAACCCTATTAGTGCCAGTGGGGTATAATTACCCTGCCAGCATTGATAGGGTTAACCCGACTAAGTTAAAAAAAAATCCCATTACAAGTAACACTTACCATTAATCCTGATGTCCAGCGGAGTCCTCAGCTTCCTGGTCATCTTCTATCCTTTTTATCTTCTGTCTTCTCTCTTCTCTTCTATCTTCTCTTGTATCTTCTGTCCTTCTTTTCTATCTTCTTTCTTCTTACTGTGAAAGAAAAAAATAACTTTGAGTTGAAAGCATAGATACTTTAACCCCTTGAGTGCCAGAGGGGTATGCAACGCATTGCAAAGCAATGCTTTGCTTACCTCTCTGGAGCCCAAAGGGTTAAAGTACATAGTAGTGTGCCACGTTTTCAAATAAAGATCCCCCATATGTAATGATAAACATGTCATGAAATGTTTGCTATACATCATAATGAAATGGTATGTCTATTTTCTATAAGAAAAATAAAAAGCTAACTTAGCTTTTCCACGTTGCTTTCTCCGCCGCAGTGTGAGGTGCTGAGGTGGTGGCAGAGACAGAATAAGGTGACACAGCCCTACCCTCTTCTTCACGGCCCAACGCCCGCTCCGATCTCAGAGAATTAGAATTGAGGCTGCCCTTATATATAGGCAGACTTACTTCTAATTCTCTCACAGCCATTGACTGGGAGATGCTTATACACTTCCCAGCCAATCAGATTTGAGCTGCTGTGCTTCAAACTGATTGGCTGGGAGATGCGTAAGCATCTCTCAGCAAATGGCTGTGAGAGAATTAGAAGTAAGGATGCCCATATATAAGGGCAGCCTCAATTCTAATTCTCTCAGACCGGAGCTGGCATCGGCCCATGAAGAAGAAGAGGGGAGGGGTGTGCCACCTTATTCTGTCTCTTCCACCTCATCGCCTCGCACAGCGGCGGAGACAGCAACGTTGAAAAGCTAAGTTGGCTTTTTTTTTCTTATAGAAAATAGACATACCATTTCATTATGATGTATAGCAAACATTTCATGACATGTTTATCATTACACATGGGAGATCTTTATTTGAAAACGTGGCACACTACTATGTACTTTAACCCTGTGGGCTCTAGAGAGGTACGCAACACATTGCTTTGCAATACGTTGCATACCCCTCTGGCACTCAAGGGGTTAAAGTATCTATGTTTTCAACTCAAACTTATTTTTTTCTTTCACAGGAAGAAGATAGAAGAGAAGAAAGAATAGAAGATACAAGAGAAGATAGAAGAAAGAATGGAGATAGAAGGAGACAGACAGTGGATGACAGGTAAGTTTAACACAGACTTTGTAACGATAGGTGCTTGATAGTATGTCAGGCACCGATCGTTAGTTTTTGTACTGTTAAGTTCCCAAAACTGGAGTTATTTAGTGGCGTTTTGGGAATTTAATGCACAATACGGACGTTTGGACATTACACCAGTTTTGTGTCCTAACCTCCGTTGTACTAAATGTTGGTAGGACATTTGAATACGACCAAGACATTTTATTTTGTCGGTTGGTATCCATTTTGCCCTACCGACATTTTTCTACTCCAGCATTTGGATCGAGCCCTAAATGAGGTTGTGTATTACACTGTATTGCACTTCTTCAACTTTTTCTTATAGCTTCAATGAGTTGTTGAAGCAGAAGTCAGATGGAGACATGTTTGAGGGCTATATAGCCTGCTGGTTAGAAGTGGTGGCTATCTAGGCTGATGCTGGGAAAGACATGCATAGGGGGGGTGGTTAGATGGAAAGGAGAGAGATAACTTTAAAATAAGGGAGTATTTGCTGTGGTCGATTTGAAGGAGTGATGGCTGATATAAATGGAAGGTGGTGTCAGGGTACTTGTGCGGCGGCTACTCGAGCCGACCGCATCTTTCTTCTAGTGGCTGTAGCCGCATTCTCTGCTGGCACTCTACGTCTTGCCTCCGTTGAGGCTTGGCTGCGTCCTGCTGGTTCCATGTGCAGCTCCAGCCGCTTCTGCTGTCGGCGTTCTGGTATGTGGGTGACGTCATCATTTGGGCACACGTCCAAGGCATGGACGTGCGCTCTACTTAAAGGGACAGCCACCTGTTGGCTACTCCTCCCCTTCCTGTGACTACACTATTTTAACTGCCTGGACACAGGGTTCAGTCGCCCTTTTGTGGTGTCCAGTGCAGTTCTATATTTTGGCTTTCTGTGCATGATCTGGCTTGTCTGACTAACCGACCTGCTGCTGACCTGTGGCTTTGTCTGACTATCCGCTCCGTGTATGACCCTTGGCTTTCTCTGATAACCATTCTGGTGCAGACCAGCAGCTCTGGCTGACTACCCATTCCGTGTTTGACTCCTGGTTTGTCTGACTACCCTTCGTGAGTGGAGGATTTCTGGAGAGCAGCCGAAGATTGTAATCCTATTAGTGTTGATATGGCACTATTGGCACCTCCTTCTTGTCTCCCTTTGTGAGTGGAGGATTTCTGCAGAGCAGCCGAAGATTGTGCCCTACAGCTGAGTGAGGGACAGCTTTATGAATCCCTAAGCCTGTTTGCTGGTTTTTACATAAGTGATTTTCCAGCTTTCCTGTTTGTCAGTATCAATTTAAAGGTGGTGGTGAGGTGTCAATAGATTTGGATTGAAGAAATCACGTGAGGAAGCTCCTCTTTGTTCTTTTCTTTGTCTGACTACCCGTTCTGGTGTTGACCTGGGGCTCTGTCCTCTGCTTATCCAGCATTCCAACGCTTCAGTGGAGATCCTATCTGGTGCAAACCTGTGGCTCTGGCTGACTACTCACTCCGTGCATGACCCCTGGCTTGTCTGACCACCCAATCTGGCACTGACCTGTGGCTCTATCTAACTATCCTCTAGTGTGGCCTTCAGTGAAGTTAGATATCCAATCTGGTGCAGGCCTGTGGCTCTGGCAGACTTACTCCGGGTTACCTTCCTATTTTGTCTGGCTTCTCCCAGGTGTGGACCTGTGGCATTGCAGACTACTCTATGTCCCATCGCCGGGACCTATCTCCAGAGAATCACATGGAAGCAGTCTTCTATTTCTGGTAGTTGTCGCTTGCTCCGTTGTGCGCTTCTCTTTAATACCATCTGTTGTGATATTTCTGTTTCATTGTTGATGCCTAATAAAGTTGGTGTTACCCTTGAGTACTTGTCCTGAGTTTTCTTGCCGAACCGTGACAGTACAAAAGGGCCATGTCTGTGGATGATACTGGTAACCCTTCTTTACAGACTATCATAACCAGGGTTGAGGCACAAGATCAAGGTATTGATCATATGTTGTTTGCATTGCAAACTCTGTTGAACCGTACGGTTCACTTTGACAGCTCTGTCCAACAACCGGTGGCCTCCACTGCTTCTGCCTCGGCATCGGTTGTACCTACAGGCATGATCAGGGGCTTTTCCAGTCATGCTCCGCTTCCATAGCAGTATGATGGGGACCCAGTTCTCTGTCGTGGGTTTCTTAACAAAGTGGGTATACACATGGAGATGGTACCACATCATTTTCCCAATGAGCGCAGTAAAGTGG
Organism: Rhinophrynus dorsalis; assembly: GCA_037306005.1. Classification (NCBI taxonomy): domain Eukaryota; kingdom Metazoa; phylum Chordata; class Amphibia; order Anura; family Rhinophrynidae; genus Rhinophrynus; species Rhinophrynus dorsalis. The sequence goes on from CM074718.1 coordinate 294,287,452, forward strand.
CATTTCTGATCTCTCTCTTGTCTGGCAAGGCCCTGGCCTGGGTCAATCTGCTATGGGAGATGGATAAGCCAATTATTTATAACTTTATGGAATTTGTGGGCGCATTCCATAGAGTTTTTGACATACCAGGGCGTCAGGTCTCGGTCTCCAAACACCTAATAACCATCCGCCAGGGTGCTTGAACTGTGGCCCAGTACGTGATAGAATTTCGTACTTTCACGGTGGAGGTGAGTTGGAATAATGAGGCATTGGTGGCGGCCTTCTCCCAAGGTCTGTGCTATATGATCAAGGATGAGATCATTGTTCGTGATTTGTCTAGAGATTTGGACGATCTCATCTCTTTTACCATCCTGATAGACACACGAATGCGAGAGAGACTCTCGTTTAAGGAACGCCTGTGTAGGCTTCCATCTCGATTGGCTCCCAGCTATACACACCCACCTATTCCTCCCTCACCTCCCACACCTCCTTATCACGGTCCCCGTGATCCCCTGTCAATCTCTTCTGTTGTTACCTGTGCATTGGAGGAGGCTGATTGGCCCGCCCAGGATGTTCCTTTATATACTGGGTTTTGGGGACTTGTCAGATGCCCTTTCGTGGTGTTCCTGATCCTGCACCTTGTTGCTGTGTTTCCGCATTCCTGTGTACCGACCCGGCCTGTTTGACCATTCCGTTGTTCCTGCTCGTGATTGACCCAGTTCTGGCTGACGTTCCTGCTCCGTGATTGACCCAGCTCTGGCTGACGTTCCTGCTCCGTGATTGACCCGGCTCTGGCTGACGTTCCTGCTCTGTGATCGTTTCCTGTGTTCCTGTGTGATTCCGGTCGCTGTTTGGCGACATTCTGAACTGTGTTTGTGTCTCTCTGGCTAATCCTCTCTCTATTCCACCAAGCTGTTGCCTGAGCCAGTCCGCATAGCGCTGCTGAGCTGTAGTCTTCCTTACCGAACCTGCATTAACCCTTGCTGTGCCGGTTGCCTTCGTTATTTGAGCCTGTTCTCATACACTTGCCAAGCCAATGTGTTCCGATTGAGCCATTTAACACTTACTGAGCCTGTGCCTTACCGACCTAGCCTACCTATTCACACTAGCAGAGCTGTATCCATCCCGGTGCTCTTGCAGTGCCCCAGTCACGCCGGTTGGCGTTGGTACCTCCATTAGGCTCTTGCAGTGTGTGCTCTGTAACGGCACCGGAAGGGTGTCCCAGCTCTGGTCTTCGAGTGCTCAATGTGTTAATCGATCTGCCGTACTACCAGTTACTTTGGCTCACTATTGCTTGTGCAGTGATTGCTCCGTTCTGGCACCCAAAGGGTGTTTAGGGCTCTATTCCCGTTGGCACACGCAGGGTTACATCCGTGAGAGTATTGAGGGCGATTCAGGTTCTGGTTAGCTCCTGCAGTGGCTTCACTCCTGATTATCCCACTAAGGTGGTATAGGCTCAGCTCTGGTCAGGCGCTGATCATTTTGGTCATTCTGTTGCGAGGTATCTGAGAGTGATTAGTCCAGTCACACAATACACCCTCCTTGCACCACCTAGAGACTGATACTACCTTCTGGGCGTTGGCCAATCAGTTTGCTAAACTATTCAGTTTCTCCACATTTACCCCTGTATATATTACTTGCCTGATCTATATATCTCTGATATACTTATTTGGGCCTGTATACAGTGGTGTCTGTAGACATTTTTCCAGGGGGGGGCAAAGCCATAATTTGACCCCCAGGCCAGCCCATCTAGCCCCTTTATTTATATGGAGGGGGGTAATTGTAGGGGGGGCAAGTGCCCCCCTTGCCCCCCCCTCCGGACGCCCATGCCTGTATATTGCCATTACTATTCGTGGACCCAAGGGGCGCTGTTCATTTACATTTATTTCAATAAAACTGTGTTTTTACTCTACCTTTGTCTGAGTGTCAGAAAACTGTAACACTCCTAGACTTGGCTCCTCCGGGCAGTGATCCCATGCAGTTGGGGGCCACTTGCCTTACCAGGGAGGAGAGGACCTTTTGGATTAGGGAGGGTCTCTGTTTGTACTGTGGGAAACCTGGTCACCTCTTAAGGTCATGTCCGGTGTGTCCGGGAAATATTTGCACCTAAGATCTTAGGTGGAATCACCCAGTCCCCGGAGATGGTAAAGGGTAAACCTATGCTTGCAGTCTCGCTCCTCTCCTTTGGTGATAGAAGCCATTGATGGAAGGCCCCTGCAATCCTCCCATATCACTTAGGAGATGCTTCCTTTAACCCTGAGAGTAGGGGCCCTTCACACAGAAACCCTGCAGTTCCAGGTTATTAACTCTCCCCATTATGCCATTGTCCTGGGGTTTCCTTGGCTTCAGGCACGCAACCCCAGGATTGATTGGCGCAATTGTGACATCTTGTCCTGGGCCTCGAATTGCTCTAACACCTGTCTCACACATCCTATGAGACTACTTTATACTTCTGCCTCAGTCCTGCCTGAGGAATATATGGCCTTCAGGGATGTTATTGACAAAGCACAAGCAGGTGCGTTGCCTCCTCATAGGCCTTATGATTGTGAAATTAACTTGATTCCAGGAGCAACTCCTCCCAAGGGTCATTTATATCCACTATCTGTGGAGGAGACAATGGACATGGAAGAGTATGTGTCCGATGCTTTCTCCAGAGGTATAATCCGCAAATCTACCTCACCAGCTGGTGCAGGGTTCTTTTTTGTTAAAAAGAAAGATGGGGAGCTGCATCCCTGCACTGTCTTCCCCTGACTTAATATATTGATGATAAAAAACGCCTACCCTATACCCTTGATCACTGAGCTCTTAGATAGACTAAAGGGTTCTAAGGTGTTTACCAAACTGGATCTAAGGGCAGCATACAATTTGGTCCGTATTAAAGAAGGACATGAATGGAAGACAGCATTTAACACCCGGAGCGGTCATTATGAATATCTAGTTATGCCCTTTGGGCTGTGCAATGCTCCTGCTGTCTTCCAGGAACTGATCAATGATATCCTGAGAGATTTTCTGCAAACCTCTGTTGTTGTATACCTAGACGACATTCTTATCCATTCACCCACTTTGGAGACTCATCATGCGGATTTGTCAAGGGTACTACTACTTTTGAGAGAAAATGGGCTATACTGCAAACTAGAGAAATGCGAGTTTCACAAGTCACAAGTGACCTTTCTGGGGTATGTGATATCTGCCTCTGGGTTTGCAATGGACCCCCCAAAAGATATCCGCCATATTTGAATGGCCTCGTCCGCTTCAAAGGTACCTGGGCTTTACAAATTATTACAGGAAGTTTATCAAAAACTTCTCATCTGTGGTTAAGCCACTTACGGACATGACTTGCAAGGGCGCTAATGCCTCAAATTGGTCTCCCAGTGCACTATTGGCCTTCGAAAAAGCTTAAAACAGCATTTTCTATTGCACCGATACTAAGACACCCTAATCCCGCCCTGCCCTTTACACTGGAGGTTGATGAATCTGAGACGGGAGTAGGTGCCCTCCTGTTTCAGCGCTTGGCTCTGAGAAAGGCTTTACTTCCCTGTGGATATTTTTCTAAGAAACTATCCAAGGCAGAGCAGATTTATGACACAGGTGATAGAGAGCTGCTGGCTATAATATAGGCCCTGAAAGAATTGCGCTACCTTTTAGAAGGAACTAATGCACCGATTCTGATCCTTACGGATCATAAAAAGTTAACTTACTTGTCTGAGGCCAAACATTTGTCTGCCCGCCAGGCCCGATGGGCACTATTTCTTTCCAGAGTTCACTTTGTCGTGTCATACCTTCCGGGCTCCAAAAACATCAGAGCTGACTAGGAAGGAAGCCACACTAGATTTATTATTTACTAATGGAGACTTGGTATCAGATGTAGCTGTAGGAGAGTGTTTGGGCTCCAGTGATCAGTAATCTGTGTGGTTTAATATAACGACAGAGGCTGAGTTGCACCACACAAAAACAAAGGTTCTAGACTTTAGAAAGGCTGATTTTTCTAAAATGGAAACATTTTTATGTCGGTCTTTAACAACTTGGAGATCTTTAGATGGAGTCCAGGAGAAAGGGGATTATCTGAAATGTGTTTTACTAAATGCAACAGAGCATTGCATTAGACATGTCAGCAAGGGTAAAAGAAAACCACTGTGGTACTCAGCAGAAGTGGCAAATATAGTAAAGAAGAAAAATGAAGCATTTAAGAAATATAAGCAGATGCAGAAGGAAGAAGATAGGTATCGGTACAAGACTAGGCTGAAGGAGGCCAAATGCATTATTAGATGTGCCAAAGCACAGACAGAGGAAAAATTGCTCAGTCAATAAAAAAGGGGGATAAAACATTTTTTAGATCTATAAGTGAAAGGAGAAAATGAAACAAGGAATAGTTAGACTGAAAACAAAAAATGGAAACTATGTAAATGAGAATAAAGGGCTAGCTGACTGTCTCAGTTAATATTTCTGTTCAGTTTTTACAGAGGAAGATGAAGGGAAGGGACCTCTGTTAGAAAAACATGGGAAACATGCATGTTTACAGAGGAAGAAGTTCTACTTCAACCTTCTAAGGTTAAAACAGATAAATCAATGGGACCAGATGGGATACACCCAAAGTTATTAAAAGAACTTAAGTGTGTTCTGGCAAAACCATTAACAGAATTATTCAATCAGTCACTAACGACAGGAATAGTTCCAGAAGATTGGAAGTTAGCACACAAAAAAGGTAGCAGGGAAGAGTCTGGTAACTACAGGCCAGCAAGTCTTACATCAGTAGTGGAAAAATTAATGGAGACTATGTTAAAGGAAAGAATTGTTGAATATCTGAATTTAAATGGCTTGCAAGATACCAAACAGCATGGGTTTACAGAAGGGAGATCTTGTCAAACTAACCTCATAGATTTTTTTGACTGGGTAACTAACATAATAGACCAAGGGGGAGCAGTAGATATAGCTTATCTAGATTTCAGTAAAGCATTTGGCACTGTCCCTCATAGAAGACTCATAAATAAACTGCAGTGTTTGGGTATGGATGCAAAAATAGTTAAATGGATAAGGCAATGGCTGAGTGACAGGAGATAGAGGGCGGTAGTCAATGGAGAATATTTGGACGAAAGGAGTGTTACTAGTGGTGTACCTCAGGGATCTGTATTGGGACCCATTCTTTTTAATATTTTTATTAGTGATATTGCAAAAGGTCTTCAAGGTAAGGTATGCCTTTTTGCAGATGATACAAAGATCTGGAACAGGGTAGACATTAAAGGGGGAATAAGACAAATGACAAATGATTTAGGTAAATTAGAAGAATGGTCAAGAGTGTGGCAGATGCAGTTTAACATTGATAAATGTAAAATAATGCACTTGGACATAAAAATCCAGAGAAAAAATATACTATTAAGGGTACTGTACTGTCAGAGACAACAGAGGAAAGGAATTTGAAAGTAATTATCTCTAATGACTTAAAGGTAGGCAGGCAATGTAATAAAGTGGTGGGGAATGCAAGAAGGGTACTGTGTTGTATAGCTAGGGGCATTAGCAGCAGAAAAAGGGAAGTGGCCATGCCACTCTACAGATCTTTAGTTAGACTTCACCTAGAGCATTGTGTACAGTACTGGAGACCCCATCTCCTGAAGGATATAGATACTCTAGAGAAAATTCAAAGAAGGGCTACTAAAATAGTGACTGGTTTACAGGAAAAGAAATATCAGGATAGACTAAAGAATCTGAACATGTATAGCTTGGAGAAGAGAAGACAGAGAGGGGATATGATTGAAACATTCAAATACATGAAGGGATTCAACAAAGTGCAGGATGGAAGTATATTTCAAGGGAGTAAAATGTTAGGACAAGAGGCCATAGTCTAAAAATAGAGGGACACAGGTTTAGATGTAATGTGAGAAAGTTTTACTTCACTGAGAGGATAGTAGATAAGAGGAATAGCCTACCAGCATAAGTGGTAGAATTTAATACAGTGACAGAATTTAAGCATGCATGGGATAGGCATAAGGCTGCCCTTAACTTAAGAAAAGACCAAGGACCAAAAAAGGTTTGAGGTTTTTACTGTAGGAAAATGGGCAGACTAGATGGGTCGAAATGGTTCTTATCTGCCGTCAGATTCTATGTTTCTGTGATGCACTATCTGGCCAATATTGTTCCAGTTCTAGGGAAGAGTCCCCTCCTTCCCCGATCATTCTGGCTAATCGTATTCTGGTAACTATTCAAACCAGTATCACCTCTCCGTTGGGAGAGGAGAATTTGGCGGCCCAGGCTTCTACCCCAGCAGAGAAACCTAGAGGGAGATGTTTTGTGCCAATCCAGCTACGCACTAAACTACTGAAAACGTACCATAGTTCCAAGACCGCTGGTCATACAGGACGCAACCAGTTGACATGGGCGATCTCCTGTTTATTCTGGTAGTAAAGTCTGAGGAAGGATTGTTCAGCTGTCGTGGCAGCTTGCCCCACCTGTGCCCAAAACAAATCCCCAAGAAGCCTGCCTATGGGACTCTTGCATCCCATCCCGAGTGGGGACCGTCCGTGGTCACATCTGTCTATAGACTAAATGGTGGAACTCCCGGTTTCCTTGGGTTACACGGTAATCCTTATGATAGTGGACAGGTTCTCCAAAATGGCACACTTTGTACCCCTCAAAAAATTACCTTCTGCCCAGGTGTTGGCCGAGGTTTTTGCTAAAGAAGTATTCCGACTCCATGGCATACCGAAGGGGATTGTGTCTGACAGGGGGAGCCAGTTTGTATCCAGATTCTGGAGGTGTTTTTGCTCTCAAATGGGAATTCAGCTTGCCTTTTCCTCGGCTTACCATCCTCAATCGAATAGTGCTGCCGAAAGATCCAACCAAAGCCTCGAACAATTTCTTTCTTCAGAGTTTGCCAGGAATTGTGCTATTAACTCCTCATCTCAGAGTTTGCCGTTTCTAATAAATTATGGGTTTCTGCCATCTGCACTTCCTGAGACTTTCAAGGCACAAGCAATTCCGGCTCTGGGTGAGCATTTACGGACTCTCCGTTCCTCTTGGGTACGAGTACAGAATACCCTGTGTGGTGCGATGCAACAACACAAGAGGCAGGCTGACCGTAGGTGATACCGGCACCTACCTTTCAAGGAGGGGAGAGGGTATGGTTGTCTTCCCGTAATCTCAATCTCCAGGTACCTTGTAGAAAGCTTGTTTTGTCTGTCCCTTTTGGGTCATTTGTAGAATCAATCCGGTGGCCTACGCTCTGCAGCTTCCTAGCATGATGAGAATCCACAATGTACTCCATGTATCCCTGCTTAAACCTTTGGTATGTAACCGCTATACTTCTACTATGGTTCTCCCAGCCCCCATTCGGGTGGGAGATCATGACGAATATGAGGTACAGACTATTTTGGATTCCTGGAGAGTTAGGGGACAATTACAGTATTTGGTACACTGGAGGGGTTACGGCCCTGAGGAACGCTCATGGGTCTCCTCTGAAGATATACATGCTCCCATCCTGATTCATAAATTTCACTCCTGGTTTCCCAATAGACCACTCACCGGTCCGAGAAGGGGGGGCATTAAGGTGGGGTACTGTCAGGGTACCTGTGTGGCGGCTGCTTGAGCCAACCGCATCTTTCCTCCAGTGGCTCTAGCTGGATTCTCTGCTGGCACTCTGTGTCTTGCCTCCATTAAGGCTTGGCCGCGTCCCGCTGGTTCCATGTGCGGCTCCAGCCGCTTCTGCTGTTGGTGTTCCGGCATGCGGGTGACGTCATCATTTGGGCGCACATCCAAGGGCATGGACGTGTGCTCTATTTAAATGGAGAGCCACCTGTTGGCTACTCCTCCCCTTCCTGTGACTACACTGTTTTAACTGCCTGGACACAGGGCTTAGTCGCTCTTTCATGGTGTCCAGTGCAGTTCTATATTTGGCTTTCTGTGCATGATCTGGCTTGTCTGACTGACCTGGTGCTGAACTGTGGCTCTGTCTGACTATCCGATTCGTGTATGACCCTTCACTTTGTCAGATAACCATTCTGGTGCAGACCTGCTGCTCTGGCTGTCTACCCATTCTGTGTTTGACTCCTGGCTTGTCTGACTACCCGTTCTAGTGTTGACCTGGGGCTCTGTCCACTGCGTATCCAGCATTCCGACACTTCAGTGGACATCCTATCTGGTGCAAACCTGTGGCTCTAGCTGACTATCTGCTCCGTGCATGACCCCTGGCTTGTCTGACCACCCAATCTGGTGCTGACCTGTGGCTCTATTTAACTATCCTCTAGTGTGGCCTTCCATGAAGTTAGATATCCAATCTGGTGCGAGCCTGTGGCTCTGGCAGACTTACTCCTGGTTACCTTCCTATTTTGTCTGGCTTTTCCCAGGTACGGACCTGTGGCATTGCAGACTAGTTCTTGTCCCATCACTGGGACCTATCTCCAGAGAATCACACGGAAGCAGTCTTCTATTTCTGGTAGTTGTCACTTGCTCCGTTGTCCGCTTCTCTTTAATACCATCTATTGTGATATTTCTGTTTCATTGATGATGCCTAGTAAAGTTGGTGTTACCTTTTAGTACTTGTCCTGAGTTTTCTTGCCAAACCGTGACAGGTGGATGTCTGCTATAAAAAGGAGCGGTTCGGAACTTGGATAAATGAGTGACATGATGTATGAAGTGTTTGGTGGTTGCTTGCTTGAGCTCTCAGAAACTAGGTTTGGATGCTGGAAATGCGATTTCGAATTGGTGCGTGTTTACTCGTAACGTAGGACACAATTGACGATGTGTCCTGTGGGAGAGGCTGTGGCCCTCTATTTAAGGACTTGCAGACCCTCCCACAAATACAGGCCCTGCCTTTCACTTATGTTCTCTATTGGGTTTATATTTTAAATACAATACGGAATACAGAGTTTATATGATATATTTATATATATTTTTCAGTCTCTTGATGGAGTCTCATTCACATTCAGAAACGCTTTCATCCGATATGTAACTTATGTTTTTTTCTTTGTGTTGGTGTTGCTTTATGTTTGTTTTTGTTTTAGCAACCATTTTAAATGAAATGCATGACATAATTTTTCCCAAGACTCTGCTTTTCTGCACCTGGAAGTGACATAATGATGTATGTGCACTTAGCTAGAATCAGCTTGGCGATGCATTCACGGATTCACTCTTTATTTTCTACTCAAGTCGTTATTTAAAGCACTCATTTAGTTCATGTCTCTCATCCCAGCTTTTGTGGAGGGACCATTGTCATCTTAAAATATCATAGTGAGAATGTTCTCTGAGCAAATTTTCTTAGTTTTTTTGACCAGCTCTTTTGACTTTCACCCACTTAAAGGGATAGTAATGGTTAAATTTAAGTTTATTTAATATTACATAGTAACATAGTAAATTAGGTTGAATAAAGACAAGTCCATAAAGTTCAACCTTCTCCTCATACCTCAGAAATATTATAGCTTTCATGCTACCAAATTAGTTAGTCTTTATCAGACCTTCCTGATCTGCCTACTAATAAACAGTATAACTCTGTTCCCTTTGGAAAGAAATATATCTAATCTTCTCTTGGATGTATCCATTGTATCTTGCCATAACCACCTCCTTGGACAAAGTATTCCACAATTTAACAGACCTCACTGTAAAAAAAACCCTTCCTCTGCTGAAGTCTAAACCTCCTTTCCTCTAATCTCAAGGGGTGTCCACTGGTCATCTGATCAGGCCTTGGAATAAATAGCTCACTGCAGAGATCCTTGTATTGACCTCTCATATTTGTACAATGTGATAAGGCCTCCTCTTAGTCGTCTTTTCTCTAGAGTAAATCAAGTTTGTCTAGCTGTTCCTCATACGTCAAGTCCTCCATTCCCTTAATTAATTTTGTTGCTCTTGGCTGTACCCTCTCTAGTTCTAGTATATCCTTTTTAAGAACTGGTGCCCAAAACTGCACTGAATACTCAAGGTGAGGTCTTACCAAAGATTTGTACAATGGCAAAATAATGTTATCCACTCTTGCTTCAATACCTCTTTTTATGCAAGACAGCGTTTTGTTTGCCTTTGCTACTGCTGTTTGACACTGGTCACTGTTTCCAAGTTTGTAGTTGACAAGGATACCCAGGTCTTTCTCTAGCAATGAGTCCCCTAAAATTATTCCATTAAGTTTACAAGTAGCCTTGGGATTATTTCCTCCCAAATACATGACTTTACACTTCCCCACATTAAACTTCATATTCCATTTGTTTGCCCAATCTGACATTTTATATAAATCCCTCTGTAGAGAGCAATTATCCTGTTCTGAATTAATTGCCCTGCATAATTTAGTGTCATCTGCAAATATTGATAATTTGCTTTCTATATCTATTTATAGGTCATTTATAAACATGTTAAAAAGCAGCGGACCTAATACTGAACCCTGAGGTTCTCCACTCACCACTTTAACTGTACTGGAGAATTGTCCATTTACAACCACACATTATTCCTTATTTTTCAACCAGTTTTGTATCCAATTGCAAAGGTCATCTCCTAGCCCCGATTTCCTTATTTTATACCCCGCTCTTCTGTGTGGCACTGTATCAAATGCCTTATCAAGGTTGCTGCTTACTTCCTCATAGAAGCTGAAAAGGTTAGTTTGGCATGATCTATTCTTCATAAAACCATGTTGATTCCTGCTAATGATCCTATTTTTGTGTTGTAATCCTGAATATAGTCCCTTATTATTCCTTCTAGCAGTTTTCCCACTACAGAGGTCAAACTCACAGGTCTATAGTTTCCAGGTTCTATTTTAGTCCCCTTCTTAAATAGAGACACTACATTGGCTCTTTGCCAATCCTGTGGCACTGAGCCTGTGGTGAGAGAATCTTTAAAGAGTAAATACAGGGGTTTTGCTAACACTGCACTGAGTTCCTGAAGAACCCTTGGATGTATACCATCAGCACCCGGTGCTTTGTCAGTCTTAATTTTGTTCAGTCTACCCATGACATCTTCTTGAGTTAACCCAATATCTGATAATTGAATTGTTTTATTAGTTACTTGTTGAGGCTCTTCTACCATTCCTTGCTCCCTTGTATACACTGATGCAAAAAAAGTGTTTAGAACATCGGCCTTTTACTTATCCTCACTTATCAACTCACCCATCTCATTTTTGAATGGTCCAATGCACTCCCTCTTAAGTTTTTTGCTATTTTTATATTTGAAAAACTTTTTTGGATTAGACTTACTTTCCCTTGCAATTCGAGTTTCATTTTCTATTTTGCTACCCTAATTGCCTTTTTGCAATCTTTGTTGCACTCCCTGTATTTTAAGAAAGAGTGTTCAGTTCCTGCAGACTTAAATAGTTTGAATGCTTTTTTTTTTCTTTGCCATTTCCTCCTTTACATGTGCTCTTAACCACATTGGCTGTGACTTACGTTTTTTTGCATTCGTTCCCCATTGGTATATACCAATATTATAGCCATTAAGAAAATAACTACAATTATGTAAATCTTATCTCTCAAACCTTTATGGTTTGAGAGATATAACTCCCTAATGATCCCCCCTCTAGGCTATTTCAGACAAGTCTGCCATCTAGCTGCCATCAGGAGATTCCGGTCCCGGGATCAGCAGGCGACTCTTCAGCAGAGCCGAAATTGTGTTATTTAGAAAAAAATACTTAATTGGAACGGTCTACAAAGTGTGCTTGCAAACCAGGCGTACTTTGTAGACCATTCCAATGAAGAATTTATTTCTAAATCTGAATCTGCTGCTGTCCCATAGAGCGCTGAAACAGCCTGGAGGGGGAACTTTGGCAAGTTATATCTCTCAAACCATAAAGGTTTGAGAGATAAGACTTACATCATTGTACTTATTTTTTTAATGGCTACAATATTAAATAAACTTAAATTTAACCATTAATATCCCTTTAATTTACAGAGATATGGGTACCGATGGAAAATTACACTTTTCTTATTGCTATACTCACTTTGAGGATATATCTTCCTGGACGTACATCAGTAACATCAATCCACTGACAGTCAATATTAGCATGATATGTGTCATAGCATCCTGGGCTCAGACCCTAGAAATGAGAAAGCATTTCCTTCAGGTACAGATAAGAACACACAAATCAATATACAATATGTGATTTTCTATTGTGTAACTACATATCTACTAACTAGATTTTTTTAAACATTATTGACCTAAGCAAATCATTATACCCACAATAACCTAAGTGAATGTATTTGAATTGTTTTTTATGCAGAGTTTTTTTTAACAATTTTCTCATTAGTGTTTTATCATGCACATGAACAAAGACTGTAGGCTTACCTGGGTGTGAGAAGTACAGGCATAACGCCGTCTTATTCCCATATCGCATGACGTGTCTTCTAGACAGAAACTGGCCTTGTGACCCTCAGCCACCTTCCGATGAGAAACAGAATCCAGAAGATCATAATGACTAAAGGAGTCCATGCTGTGATAATGCCTTTGGGAAAAAGGAAACTGAGTGGCAAAACATATAAAGGTGTGGATGGTATTGGAGACCATATGAGATGAACTAAATACTTACTGGTGGCAGCTATGCCATTCCCAAGCATGCCTTGGTTTCAAAGGTAGAAAATCTGCTGTCCCACGGTTTTTAACTCTTTGAGGGAAGCGGAGCAGTACCCTGGAACTTAAATCGGAGATTCCCGGGGAGTAGGCTGATCTGAAGTAAAGAAAGGAGAACTTGATAGAACTATTGTAGGAAAAATGTGGGGAGAAACAACGACTATATGGAATTAGTTACTTGCAAGAGGGGAAAAAATGAAGGTGGTAAAAGGGATCTAGAACTTTGACTGCCCTGTTGTTGAAGGCTATAACTATCTCCCATAATCAGTATGCAGTTGGGCATGATGAGAGTTGTAATGCCCAAGTTAGTCAAAGGCAGTCTACATCTGATCTATAGGGAAGTAGAGTTTGTAAGGTAACTATGCCTTTGTTTCTGCCTGCCATCTGTTTGGTCTCTCTCTCTCTCTGCCACCATCTGCTCCCTCTTTGCTTCCATCTCTTTTTTGCCCCCAGCTCTCTCCACCTGTCACTTGCTATCCCTCTACACCATCCTCTCTAGCTCTGTTCAACTCATTCTGTCTACTGGTCACTTTTCCAACCACTCTTTTATGCTCCATTTCCCCAACTACTCATCACCATCACATTCAAATACAGTGTGTGTGTGTGTGTCTGCTTGTGTATTGCGTGTGCATTTGTGTGTGAGCATGGGCGTCTTCTTTATCAAGGTGGCCTATTCAGCTGTGTCAATGTTTCAATATGAGAAACACATATGATTATTTTAACCCCCCCACACTTCCCAACCAGGACAAGTAACTGGGATAAGTGGTGACATCATCCTGCCACCATTACGTATTCATCAAGGAGCTGCAAAAAAGGTGAATCTACCACCCTCTGTGCATCTTAAAGTAAATAAAATGGTAACAGATTCATTAACCACTATAGCATTTTTTTTCTCACTTTCCTTTCACTGGTGTTAATGCATCCGTTATCTTTACATTCATTTTAAGATACCCAGAGGGTGGTGCATTAATTCAACTTGGTTTCGACTACTTGCTGAATAAGTAATGAAGCAGGATGATGCCATCACTGATGTTAGACTCACATTTCTTGTGGGATTTTTGAGTAATGTATATATAGATTGATAGTCTAATCTATATATATATATACATTATTCAAAAATCATGCCAGAAATTCAAGTGCAAAGTCAGTGAAGATGTTATTCCACCATATTCATCAAGTAAGCGCAACCGATGTTGGCCTGGCTGCGAGGAGGAAGGTTTTCTGAAACCAGATATGCAGCCGGGTGAAAGCAGTGGCCACCTGCAGATGGGATGTGGAGTCCGTTAAAAAGAGATGGGGCGACTGCAAGAGGCAGGTGAAGAAGAAGATGGTGGATGCCACCCTGTACGCCCGAGGCACCGGTGGTGGTCCACTGGTAGACATCACCTACAACCGCTGGGAGTGCAGCAGACCATGTCCTCCACACTCATTGAGGGGGTCCCTGGTCCATACAACCATTACACACACAGTCACATCCCAACATATGCCCATCATTCATCCACACAACTGCACCAACACAGCTGAGGGTTAAAACAGGACATTTACTCATTTATTCAATCATTTACTCTAGCTTGAAATTACATATCTCACATTTGATTCCCACAGGGATCCTCAGGAGTGGTGATGCCATGGATGGATGTCACACCAGCCACTATTTGCAGGATACACATGGGAACCAAAGATAAACCATTGTAGTTTGTTCTTAAACAGGCCATGAATGATGGATTTCTCAGATTGAGTATGGCTGACTCACTCATCAGGATGGATGGGCTTATCCAGAGAAACAACATGCCTTCATCAAAGATATCCTTCACTACTGACCTGATTGTTGGCCTTCATGATTGAACTGAAACAGACCTCATGTACAGGATCCTGCCAAGTTAATCAATCTGTGATTGCAATGGCGGTATCCCATGCATCACAAGGCAATGCATAGGATACCATCATGACAACCAGAGAGTCATGTCAACTACTTCAAAATCTTGCATTGCACGGGATAAAACTAAAAATATAGGGATGAATAACAGTTGAATCCTACTGCAGATCTGTTAAAAATATATATGTACACAGAAAGAAAATGGTCTAATATCTATGTGGATATGTATCTCTTATATGTGTACAAATATATCCTACCAAGATATGAACCCAGAGATCAGTTCAGTACATCTGATTGCCTTACCGGCTATATATGTGCAACCATCAAAACTTAAGTTTTATTGATATCATATATAAAAACATACCTAGTATATCCCATTTACATGAGGTGGAATATACTAGGTATGTTTTTATTTATGATATCAATAAAACTTAAGTTTTGATGGTTGCACATATATAGCCGGTAAGGCAATCAAACGTACTGAACTGATCTCTGGGTTCATGGTAGGATATATTTGTACACATATAACAGGTACATATCCACATAGGTATGAGACCATTTTTCTTTATGTGTACATTGTGCAGATAGTAATGGTTAATATCACCTTGATGTAATACTGTCGGCATTCTAAAAAGCTGCAGATTCCAGTCATTTGACCAGAAGTAGGCTCTTCAGCAGAACCAAAATTTTGCTATTTAGAGATGCATACCCCATTGGAATGGTCCACAAAGTGTGCCTGGTTTGCAAGCACACTCTGTAGACCATTCCAATTAAGTATTTATTTATAAATAGCTCCATTTTGGCTCTGCTAAAGAGCCACCGTCTGGTCAAATGACTGGAATCTGCAGCTGTCCCAAAGAGTTAACAGACAGGGAGAGTTAACTTTACCAATTGATATCTGTTAAACCATAAGGGTTTGAGAGATAGGACTTACATTGATCCACATCTTTTTAGAATGCCTACAATTTTACATCATGGTGAAATTAACCATTACTATCCATTTAATCCTGTCATTGCTACATTTAAGAATCACGTGGTACTGTCAGCAGAGTTGTTCTTGAGCATAGGTGTTACTATGGCATGTTTGAAGTAATCAGGAAATGTAACAGTGGCAAAAGAGAAGTTAAAAATCTGTAATAGGACAGGGATTAGTGTGGGGGAGAGGGACTGGATGAGTAGAGAGGGGAGCAGATCAAGTGCATATGTAGTGTAGGGAGAGGAGGATATGATGTTTTTCAATTCTTCCTCTGTGACTCGTGAAAAAGAGTGGCAGGAGGGGAACAGGGGAGGATAAGAGGGTATTTACATGGAGGGATATTATCCCAGATGGAGTTTACCTTGGCTTTGAAGAAGTCAGCAAAGTCTTGTGGTTGTATACAGTTTGAGAAGGAGGCAGATGGAGTCCAAGTCAGAAAAAAAGGCGACAGGGGTTGGATTTATGAGTGTTTTTAGTTGTGTTTTTTCGTCAGGGAAAGAGCAGAGTAAACGCAAGTAAGGAAGAATAT
Source organism: Rhinophrynus dorsalis (assembly GCA_037306005.1). Taxonomy (NCBI): domain Eukaryota; kingdom Metazoa; phylum Chordata; class Amphibia; order Anura; family Rhinophrynidae; genus Rhinophrynus; species Rhinophrynus dorsalis. The sequence continues at coordinate 294,303,334 of CM074718.1, forward strand.
GTAATGGAGTAAGTCTTCCAGAGAGCCTAACTTTCTCCAGAGTGGTTCAGCTGAACAGGTACAGGAGCGGAGGAAGTTTATTAAGCCATGGTTGTGGATTGGTTTTACGGGTGCATCGGAGAGAGAGGGGAGCATGCAGGTTCAAAGAGGAGGACAGGACTCAGCTGTAAGTTCTGACAAGGATGTTAATATCAGGATTAGTGGGAATGGATGAATGTCCAGTAGCCAGGGAGGATTGCAGAGCAGTGATATTAAGTGAGAGGTTACGTATGAAGCGGGGAGAAGAAACAGGGATTGTGGAAGGTGTATAAACAGTGATGAATGTTAGAAGATGTTGGTTGGATAGTGGAAGAGGAGAGATAATAAAATCTGAAAGTGCTCATCCTCTAGTGAACACAAGGTCTAGGATGTGTCCATTCTTGTGAGTACTAGCATCTGTCCACTGTTGTAGTCCAAACGCAGATGTTAGTGAAAGAAAGCAGGATGCCCAGGAGACTGAGGGATCATCCACATGGCAGTTGAAGTCCCCCAGAAGAAGGGAAGGTGTATCTGATGACAGGAAAAAGGAAAGTCATGATTCAAAGTCAGAAAGAAAGTTTGAATGTGTATAGGTGTTACTAGGTGGGCAATAGATAACTGCAACCTGTAGAGAGACAGGAGCAAAGATACAGACCACACGCGACTCAAAAGAGGAAAAGCAGAGAGAGACAGGGACAGAAAGTGGTTTGTAACAGCATTGTTTAGAAAGCAGCAGTCCCACCCCTCCCCCATGTCCACTTGGGCATGGAGTGTGATGCGGACATCTTGCCATTGTGACGTCCATGCACCTGCGCTGTCAGTCCCAGTCGGGTCTAGGAGGTGTTGCTAGGAGCCATTTAGCTCCGGCTGGGACTGACCGCTCAGGCGCTCGGACGTCACAATGGCAAGATGTCCATGCTCTGTCCTGCCTGTCACCCATGGAAGAGAGCAGAAATCTATTAAATAAGGTAATTATTCTGGCGACTAGTGCTACTAAGCAGCTAGTCGCCAAATGGGGATTTAGTGAAGCTAAAAATTGTGTCGGGTGGTAGTTCCCCTTTAAGACTCCATAGGGCCCTAGGCAAGATCCCAAATTGGAGGCCTCCATTCCACCCTTGCCACAATCATCTTGGTTCACTCACTGTTCTTGTGGGTAGAGGTACTTGTACCAAGTTAATAAAGAACATTATTAATGCTTTAACACCTTGGAAACCAGAGAGGTCAGCAAAACATTGCAATCAATTATTTAGGCATCTGCCTGGCATTCACGAGGTTAAATACTGTATTAAAAATTTACAACAGAGCTTAGAATTGAAATAGGGCTACACTAGTGATACCACAAAGCTTAGAATTGGAGTGGGGCTACACTAGTGATACCACAAAGCTTACAATTGAAATAGAGCTACACTAGTGATACCAATGAGCTAAAATTTGAAATGGAGCTACACAAGTGATATCAGGGAGCTTACAATTGAAATGGAACTACACAAGTGATACCAAAGAGCTTACAATTGAAATGGAGCTACACTAGTCATACCAATGAGCTAAAAAATTAAATTGAGCTATACAAGTGATACCACAGAGCTTATGAATGAAATGGAGCTACAGCAGTGATACCACAGAGCTAAAAAATCTATATGGGCTACATAAGTGATAGCACATAAGACCAGTAGTTGCCAACTTCTGGGTGCTAATGCATGATTTTGGTGCCTGCTTACAACTGAAATAGAGCTACACTAGTGATACCACTGAGCTAAAATTGAAATGGAGCTACACAAGTGATACCAATGAGCTAAAATTTGAAATGGAGCTACACAAGTAATATCAGAGAGCTTACAATTGAAATAGAGCTACACTAGTGATACCAATGAGCTAAAAATTGAAATGGAGCTACACAAGTGATATCAGGGAGCTTACAATTGAAATGGAACTACACAAGTGATACCAAAGAGCTTACAATTGAAGTGGAGCTACACTAGTCATACCAATGAGCTAAAAATTTAAATTGAGCTACACAAGTGATACCACAGAGCTTACGCATGAAATGGGGCTACAGCAGTGATACCACAGAGCTAAAAAATCTAAATGGGCTATATAAGTGATACCACATAAGACCAGTAGTTGCCAACTTCTGGGGGCTAATGCATGATTTTGGTGCTGTCTGGCAGTTCTAGGGTTAATAACTGCTAACAACTCACTGAGTATACCACACTACAAGAAAGAAGCTGTTCAATCTGCCTTCTCATTCAGCATTCCAAAAGCCTGGAATAACGTGCTCTGAAAATATGTAACATTTCTTGTATGTATGTATATATGTATTATGTTTATGTGTCCGTATAATGTTTCTCTATGTGTTTTAAATATTAAACATAGAAACATAGAATTTGCGGCATGTAAGAACCATTCAGCCCATCTAGTCTGCCCGTTTTCCTATTATAAAAACCTCAAACCGTTTTTGGTCCTTGGTCTTTTCTTATGTTAAGGACAGCCTTATGCCTATCCCATGCATGCTTACATTCTGTCACTGTATTAACTTCTTCCACTTCTTCTGGTAGGCTGTTCCACTCTCAGGACATACTTGAAAATGAGAGAAATCTCAAATATACTCTTCCTGGTCAAACATTTTCTAAATAAATAAAATTAGTAAATAATAATGTGTTGGAATTCATATGTCTGTAACATTATTAACCTTAGGAATGCCAGAGAGGTGCCAGGTATTATTTTGTGCCATGCCCCTCTTCTGTTTCATAATGTTATGCTAGGTGGCTGAGGTCAGGTAGCAGCAGCTTCTTATGCCCATGTGTCAGTTCCTCAGAGCCCTCACCACAACCCTCATTCCCCTTCCATAATCAGAGCTCTCACAAACCAACAACCATTACATGTTTCAGCTTCAGGGCCATTGCCAGACTCGCTTGAAAATTGGGCACCCTAGGCAAGTGTCTAGTCTGCCTATTGACAAATCCGGCCCTGGTCACAGACCCTCCATGTACACATACATGCCTGATGAGGCTGTTGGGGGGGCTACTGCTTCCACCTCCGCCCACCAATGACTTTGGTCTGGTCTTTGCTGCCCTGCTTTCTCTCTCTCACCAGGTACACACTGCCTAATCCATGTGCGTAATTGATTTCCTGTGGTATATATACAGCCATGCAAGCTACCCTACAATCAAGGGCATAGTGCGCGGCTGCATTTGATCATGCGACGTGACTTCATGGCGGTCACATGGCAGAAGATCAGATTTGTTGATGTGAGCAATGAGTAGCTCAGGCGCACATCAGTGGGTCACAGAGCAGTGGCCCAGGCATAAGGGCAGTTATTACTTTAGCAACCAAGCGCCCTCGTAGGCACATGCCAACACTATACACTATCAGTATTTATATTCTGACTGAGGGGCATCTCATTCAAAGGTAGGTGGGGTGGTGGGCTTGAGAGAGCAATTGCCAAGCTACCCTGAATTTCATGCAACCTAGGCAAATGCCTAGTCTGCCTACTGAAAAATCTGGCCCTGGGGGAATGCAATGCAGCCCTTCCAGTCCTTAAACCTTTGAATATCAGACTGGTGGTTAACTCATTACATAGCACCATTTTGCAAACTCCACTGACACAGATGATTAATAAAATTGTTTTTGTTACAGCTGCTAGGATGTTGTAGTTGCACATGCAGTGCATTTAGACCAGTTTAAGTGGTGAAGATTTCCCCTACAAATAAAATGAAATACTCTGGTTTCGAGGATAACCACAGAAGGGCTTCAACAGCTAAACAGCCACAGATTTCTTGACATTGCCTTAGTGAATGCATCTGTGCTGTTGCCCATATTTTATTATCCATGATTTTGTAAAGCTCTTTATTTATTGCCTTCAGGGCCAGTTCTAGGGTTTGCGGAGATCAGTGCGAGCTAATTGCAGGGCCACTTTTTTTTCTATTAGCGCAAAGTAAAAAAATTAAAATGCTGTGGGAGGGCTCTCCAGCATTCAAGGGGTTAAAAAATGCTCCATTTACATGGGTGCGGATGATACGCCACCAGATAAGGTTAAGCCTTTGAGAGCTGGGGAGGTATCTAATGCATTGCATTGGATATATTTCTGGCATTCAAACAGTTGAATACTTCAGATTTCTATAATTTTGCAATACAAAATTTTGCAATACATTAAACCTTGACTGGCATTCAAGAGGTGAATGTAGTTACAGTAGTAATACCACAGAGCTTTCATTTTAAATGAAGCCACAAATCATACCACAGACTTTACAACTGAAATTATGAAACCACAAATGATACCAGATAGCTCACAAAATGGCAATGCCTCAAAGGAATCTCCCTATATCAATCAAGACCTAATGGTAATGTGCAAAGTTCACTCAGTTAAAATATAGGTGACATACACTTATGAGTCAACACCTAATGGAACTATCCAGAGGCTAAACTATTAAAATATAGATTACATAAACTTATAAATAACTTGTAGAACCCAAAAAAGAAGAATATGAGTAAAGGGCAGTTCTCTGTACTTCAAATGGAGTTCTCACAGGATTATTCATATGGGTAGTCCTAGATGCATACCTGGGAACTTTGAAATGCTGTCTCCCCAGAGTGGAGTCCTCTTGTGCGGTAGGGGGTGAGAAAAATTATGTGAATTGTGTCAAAAAGGGGCAGGGCTTAACACAAGTTGGGGAGCAGGGCTTAACAGGTGTGACACAGACAGTAAAAGAAGGCTGGTGAAGGCAAAACACAGGGGAAGAGCAGAATTAGGCAGAGTTTCAATAGAAACTCCCCACATTTGGAGACTCAGAATCTGCAAATCCGGAGAGTTCCCAGGTATGCCTAGATGCAGGGGCAGACTGAGCAGTCTGGCATTCGATCACGGACCGAGGGCCCGCTGCCAGGGGGGGCCCGGTCATCAGGGCTTCCACTAACTTATCAACCCCTCGAATGTGAAGGGGGCCTCAAGCAGGTCTGAATATAGTGAATGCCTGCTACTTCACTGGCCCCAAATTCTCCATCTGGACTAGTTGGGAAGCCTCTTATTATTTCCCCCTTAATTGCCGATAGAGGTTGGTGCCTTCCCTGGCATAGACCTCTATATTCAGCTTCTACACACTCAAATAATGCAGAGAGCCAGGATATGACATCATATCCTGGTGTGCTGTATTATTGGGCACATTGAGGAGTGTGAAGGACTGGAGATAGGGGTCTATGACAAGGAGGCACAGACCCCTTGTTTGAAACACTGCTGGACCACCAGGGATCATGGTGAGGCCCTCCTCCGGAGTCTTAAGAAGTAGGCAAGAGGGAGGGGAGGTGCATCTACCAGTTTATATGTGTGTCCCCGTGGGAGAGTGTTTGTGTGTGTGTATGTGTGTATATATATATATATATATATATATACTATATTATAATTCGCTAAGGATGTTTGTCAGAAGCAATCATGCGCAGTACAGACTGCCTGCACCGCGGCTGATAAGGAGCGGGGCGCTCCGAATTCATACCGGAGTCCTTTCTGTGCACCTTCCTAGGACCGATTGGTGTGTGTTTAAGTAACTACATTTCAAGGGAGATGTTAAATATTTTAATTGTATTTGGGGTTTTTCCTCCCACCAAAAAACAGGACAATAAGTTATTCTGTACCTGGCCTCACAGGTATCCCGGACTACCATTGCAGTGTCACAATGCTGGGGTGTAAGCATGTACTTATATGGCTGCCAGTGAGGTCAAGGAGCTTTATGTATTTAATGTAAAATGCAGCAGTTCAGGAGCAAACTAACTGCAGTATAGTGGACAAATAAATGTTCCCAAAATGCCCGTTACTTTAAATGGGGTGTTTCACCCCTTCAATGCTAGTGGGGTCTCCTAAGCATAACCCCACATCTTGAGTTAATTAGGCATTTTAACCCCTTTAGCTTTGAAAACCATTGTAGACCCCCTATCGTTCAAAGGATTTAAAGCCCCATTTAAATCAAGGGGTTGGGTGCTATTTCCCACTATAATGGAATTGTAGCTCCATTTCAGCTGTAAGCGTTGTGGTATCACTAGTGTAGCTCCGATTCAATTGTAAGCTCTGTGGTATCTAGGGATGAGCAAAAGTTGTCAATGGTTAGAAAGTTTCTGCCCATTGATTTACGTTGATTTTCGCACTTCTGCTATAAAAATGTGACATTTCGCTGAAGGCAGACACAATAGAAGCAGCTACAGAGTGAGATAGAATTGCTGTGCTGTTCTGCCATGATATTTTGGAAAAATTGAGGCAGGAGAGGCTCATGGTGACTGCTATCACTATGAGCAGCAAAAGGAGGAACTGGAAGGACCCTTATTCTGTGTCCACTGAGTCTGAGTAGGAGTACTAGCAGTACTGAACCAATGCTGTCCAGTCCCCCTAAATCACCCCAAGGGATCTTGGGAAATTTAATGGGAATAGAGGGATAAAAGGGAATGGGAAGGAAGGGAGAAAAGGTAACGGGAAGGAAGGGAAAAAAGAGTAGTACTAGTGAGAGCAGGACAGGTCAGATGCCTGTGCCTGCTGCAAGTCGTGCTGCCCCTGCTGCCAGTGCCACCATTTCTGTTCCTGCAGCCACTAGTGTTGTACCTGCTGCCAGACGTTCTGCACCTGCTGCCAGTGCCACCATTGCTGTACCTGCAGCCACTAGTGATGTACCTGCTGCCAGATGTGTTGCCCCTGCTGCTAGTGCCACCATTGCTGTACCTGCAGCCACTGGTGTTGTACCTAATGCCAGATGTGCTGCACCTGCTGCCAGTGCCACCATTGCTGTACCTGCAGCCACTAGTGTTGTACCTACTGCCAGACGTGCTGCCCCTGCTGCCAGTGCCACCATTTCTGTACCTGCAGCCACTAGTGTTGTACCTGCTGCCAGACATGTTGCCCCTGCTGCCAGCGCCACCATTGCTGTACCTGCAGCCACTAGTGTTGTACCTGCTGCCAGATGTGCTGCACCTGCTGCCAGTGCCACCATTGCTGTACCTGCAGCCACTAGTGTTGTACCTGCTGCCAGTGCCACCGTTGCTGTACCTGTATCCACTAGTGTTTTACCTGCTGCCAGATGTGCTGCCCCTGCTGCCAGTGCAACTGTTGCTGTACCTGCAGCCATTAGTGTTGTAACTGCTGCCAGAAGTGCTGCCCATGCTGCCAGTGCTGAACCTGCTGCCAGTGCTAAAGCTACTGCCACCAATACTCTGCCTGCTGCTAGTTTTTCTTGTAGTACTCAGTGGGGAAAGGAAAAAATGATGCCAAGTGTGACAGCAAGGGACCCTAAATCACACTTGCTATTCCCAAGCAGTCCTGCCAGTGCTAGTACTACTGCTACTAAGGTCCAGCAGCTTGTTAGCGTTAGGGGTGAAGGAGGGGGAATCAACAATATCCTCATATTACTAGCAACTGTGAGACTGAGGAGGAAGACTCTGTGGCTGAACTTGATGTGGTTGGTGTTAGTTGTAGTAGCAGTAATGGTGAATTAGCCGGAGTGGTCGAGGAAACATTTGAGAGAGTCCAGATTAGCAGTCAAGCAGTCAGCATTCCTCTGACTTTGGGAGTCCTCCCTTTCCCTTCACTAAAGTGCCCAAGTGGAACAGGATCCTGAAGACTAAGAGTTCAGAACTGTTGTTGGGGGAGAGCAGGCACATAATTAATACCACCGGCAGCAGGAGCACAGATCAGCTGCCTGTGCCTGCTGCTACTGCTGCTAGTCTGCCTTCTTCTTCAGGTCAAAAGGAAATGGCAAGTGTGAAAATAGGGGACCCTCACATTGCTCATCACCACCTCCAAGCAGCAGTGAGATGTCTGGAATAGAGCAGCAGCATGTAGGGACTAGTGGTGGTGGTGATGATGCTGGAGAAGCTGGGGTAAGAGAGACATTGATGGCCTTTTTAGCAGAAACTGAGAAGGAATGGGAGACAGGGATGAGGATGGGCTTCACCAACACCACTAGTAATGACATTTTGGAATTAGAGGAATTTGAAACTGCTCTGATTCCTTCTGATGCTGAGATGCAAGGGCAGCAGGATGCTGAGGAGCAGGCTAGTGTGCCACAGACCACCGTGTACACAGTGGGAATGGGGTTCTCAAGTGATTCCGGACTAGGACAGGTTCCACTTGCCAGCAGTAGTAATACTCCTGATCCTAGTTGCAGTGCTGAATCTGAGGCAGTAGCAGTAATGGTAGCAACATTATCCGCTGCCACAGACAATGAAGGGGAATGTGGAGAACAAGAAGAAAGAGGCCATTCTTCTCCATCTGTTCCTTTCCCCCTGAAGTCATCATGGGTGTGGGACTATTTTTCTCTTGGGGCAGGTACAGTGCAGTCATCAGCAACGGCACTGTACACAATTTGTGACAAGTCAGTGAAAAGAGGAAAGGAGGGAACACACCTTGGCACAATGTCCTGATATCACACATGAAACACAGACACCATGACATTTACTCATTCATTACCTCCCCCACCAAATGATAGCCACTCTGTTGTTGTTAGGATGTGGCAGTTCGTCTCTACCCATTGCACACTGTGTGGTGCACTGAACACACATGCCAGTGTGGTGGAGGAGAATCACAATCAGTGCATCAAGCAGCATCTGAGGAGATTCCATCCTGCAGAATATGCTAAGATGGTGGCAGGGAGGGTTCATCATTAGTGTTGAGCGAGCACCCCGATGCTCGGGTGCTCGGGTGCTCTGACCGAGCACCCCCTGAGGCTCGAGTGCTCGGCCGAGCACCCGAGCCCCATTGAAATGAATGGGGCAACACCAGGCACCCCCTGCTCTGATGAGGGGAGGGTGCCTGGTCAATTCCCCCTTCATCTCCGCTATGCCCCCTTCATCTCCGAATGCCCCCTTCAGCTCCGCAATGTCCCCCTTCAGCTCCGCTATGCCCGTCTTCCACAATGTGCCCCTTCATCTCCGCTATGCCCCTCTTCCACAATGTGCCCCTTCATCTCCGCTATGCCCCTCTTCCACAATGTCCCCCTTCATCTCCTCTATGCCATAGAGGAGATGAAGGGGGACATTGTGGAAGAGGGGCATAGCGGAGATGAAGGGGCACATTGTGGAAGAGGGGCATAGCGGAGATGAAGGGGCACATTGTGGAAGACGGGCATAGCGGAGATGAAGGGGGACATTGTGGAAGAGGGGCATAGAGTCTATGCCCCTCTTCCACAATGTCCCCCTTCATCTCCGCAATGCCCCCTTCATCTCCGCAATGCCCCCGTACCTCCAGTCCCTGGTGGTCCAGCGGAGCTTCTTCGGATCTGTGCCTCTTCCGGCACAGATCCCCGCCACCCGAACATGGCGGGAGAGCACATGGCGGTACTCGACGAGTACCGCCATGTGCCGAGCAGAGCGATGCTCGAGCCGATCCGAGCATCGGCCGAGCACGCTCGCTCATCACTATTCATCATTACTATTAAACTGTCAGCAAGTTGTCATGTCCTTAGCGGGGTCTGGGAAAGGGGTATAGTAACAGTAACAGTACTTGATGTCATGGTGTTTGGATACAATTGTGCCCAATGTTATTTACCACACACACACACTGTGCACATTGCGGTTGCTGATGAGACCTGCTGTTCCTGCTCTCAAGGGAAAAAATATATTCTAATAACAGCACAACCATGATGATTTTGGAGGAGGGGCAGATGGAGAAGATTTAATAGCCAACTTCTTCTTTTCTCCACATATACTGGGGACTACTTATTCCGCTGCTGTCACACAGGGAGACCAGATGTGACGAAACCCACAGGAGAGAGAGTGCTCAGGTACGACGCTGGTTTGCGGTGCTCGCCGTACGTTGACTGTCTGCGGGATTACCGTGCTGCGGCCTAAGCCAGATACGGTGTCGGCCGCAAGGCCGGATGACAAACCCCAGAGGAGCTGGTGGTGAGCCCAGGATGATAATCCCACAGGCAGTACTAGCTCTCCTGTGGGGGAGAGCGAAGGCTGGGGAGCGCAGTATGGGGAGCGAGGCTAGAGAGCGGTGGCCGGAAGGCTGTAACTCTCCTAGGAAAGGGTATAAAAGAAAGAAAAGGAAATACTCTCCTAGGATGGAGAGAACAGACCTGTCCAGTAGAGTCAGCACTGGTGCCGTGGAGGAGCAGGATAAGTGCAGTAGACGACTGGGTGCGTTCCTGGAAAAAGATCCGCGACACGCCAGGATATTCCACACTCCAACTGGAACGGCTGATCCGGAAACCACTGACAGGAGACAGACTGGATGCAGACAGAAAGATATTCCAGGATGGGCTGCAGGACAAGGAGGAGCTGTCAGGAACAGGCTGGAAGCCAACCCACCAGAGACAGGCAGGAACAAGAGAAAGATCCTGGAGCAGGTAGGTACTGGTCATGCTGGAGAAGCAGACCGGAAAGGAAGTTCCAGAAGCAGGTAAGCACAGGCCAGGCAGGAACCTGCTGGGATGGCTGACAAGACTGGAGGGCCAGCTGCTGTGAAGTAGGTGACTACTGGCTACACTGGAACCTGCTGGGACGGCTGGCTAGGCAGGGAGGACAGAAGCTGATACCAGTCAGGCAGCAAGGCGCTTGGGAACACTATCAGAGTGCGCCCGTGCCTAGACTGGAGCGTCCTGAAATAGACGCACCATGTGACGTCACGACGCACGTGACGCGACGACGGGGGAAACCCGGAAGTGCAGAGAGACTGTCCCGAGCGCCGCAGACCGCGCGGGGACAGAGGGTGACACTGCCCCCCTCCTAAGAGGCGCCTCCGGAGCCTACCGAGCCGGCTTGGTAGGATGAGCACGGTGAAAGGAGCGCAAAAGGGCCGGCGCATGCACATCTCCAGCGAACACCCAAGAGCGCTCCTCTGGTCCGTAACCCTTCCAGTTCACGAGATACATGAGACGCCCACGGGTGCGACGGGAGTCCAAGACACCATCGATGACGTACTCCTCCTGCACGGTGACCGGAGCAGGAGGACGGGAGCCAGACGACGGGAACACCGAGGGCAGGAAAGCTTTCAGAAGGGACACATGGAAGACAGGATGTATCCGTAAACTACGGGGCAACAACAGACGATACGAAACCGGCGACAAACGTCGGAGAACGCGAAACGGACCCAGGTACCGGGGACCCAGTTTCCCAGATGGCTGGGCCAAGCGGATGTGCTTAGTGGAAAGCCACACCCGGTCTCCCGCATGAAACAGGGGAGCTGGAGTACACCGACGATCGGCAGCAGCCTTTTGGCGGATCTGAGCCTGTAGTAAAGCTGAGCGCACCGCTCTCCAATGGTCCGTCATGGACCGAACTTTGGTCTCAGCCGCCGGAACCAAAGGAACCCCAGGAGCAAGGACTAGCAAGAGAGGATTGTACCCCAAGGCCGCAAAGAAGGGTGAACACCCCAAGGAGGAGTGACGAAGAGAATTATACGAGAACTCCGCCCAAGGTAAAAGGCTAGCCCAATCATCCTGCTGGTGGTTACAGTAAGAGCGTAAGTAATGCTCCAAACCTTGGTTCAGGCGCTCCGTCTGCCCGTTGGTCTGTGGGTGATAGGCAGAGGAGAAATGCGATCCCTAATCGGGCACAGCAGGACCTCCAAAATCTGGACACAAACTGGGATCCTCTATCGGAGGTAATATGAAGGGGTACCCCATGGAGACGTATGACATGAGCGACGAATATATCAACCAGTTCGGTAGCGCTGGGCAGCTTGGACAAGGGTATAAAATGGGCCTGTTTGGAGAAGCGGTCAATGACCACCAAGATTGTAGTCATCCCGGCCGAAGCTGGGAGATCAACCACAAAGTCCATTGCCAACTGGGTCCAGGGTAATGTGGGTACAGGAAGAGGAACCAGCAACCCTACGGGATGTACACATGGTGTCTTCATCCTGGCACAAGCAGGATTGAACCCAGTGAGACACGTCGTGACGGGACGTAGGCCACCTGAAGTAGCGTGAAAGGAGGTCATGTGTGCGTTCCACACCGGGATGTCCCGCAACACGGGACTGATGTGCCCAGGATAATACGGCTCTCCTGCAATCCTCAGGGACCAATAGCAAAGGAGTAGCAGTTCCAGAGGGATCAGTAGGTGGCTGGGCCCTTTTGATGCGTTCGAGGATACGGGTTGATAATGAACCTAAGACCAGAGCTGAAGGAACAATGGTCTCGGGGACCACTGGAGCTGACGAGTCTCCTTCGTGCAACCGAGAGAGAGCATGGGCCTTGAGGTTCTTGGTTCCCGGGATGTAAGAAATTGTGAAATCAAACCTGGAAAAGAACAGGGACCACCTGGCCTGACGTGGGGTCAACCTTTTAGCGGAAGCCAGATAGGCCAGGTTGCGGTGGTCTGTCAAAATGCTGATGGGATGCATAGCTCCCTCCAGGAGGTATCGCCATTCTTCTAGAGCGAGTTTAATAGCGAGTAATTCCCTGTTCCCGGTATTGTAGTTTCTCTCGGCTACAGAGAAACGCCGAGAGAAGTAGGAACAGGGATGTAGTACGCTAGAGTCCGTGGATCGTTGGGAAAGAACGGCACCCGCAGCAGTCTCGGAAGCATCCACCTCAACCGTAAAAGGAAGAGAGGGGTCAGGATACGAAAGTAAGGGAGCAGACACGAATGCTTGTTTAAGTAGATGGAATGCCTCCAGAGCCTCTTGAGACCAGGAAGATGGGTCAGCCCCTTTGCAAGTCAGGCGGACTATAGGCTGGATCACTCTGGAGAAGTTCTTGATGAACCTCCTGTAGTAATTGGAGAATCCCACGAAACGTTGGATGGCTTTGATGGTCCGAGGAACCTCCCAGTCCAGCACAGCGCTGACCTTGCTGGGATCCATAGCCAAACCATCAGCAGAGATGATATAGCCGAGAAAAGGGAGCGAGGACCTCTCGAAACTACACTTCTCCAGTTTGGCGTAAAGGTGGTTTTCGCGCAAACGGGTCAATACAATACGGACCTGCCGACGATGCTCCGCCAAAGTCGGGGAGTAGATGAGTATATCATCGAGATACACAATAACACAGGTGAGAAGGAGGTCTCTGAAGATGTCGTTGACCAAGGCCTGGAACACCGCAGGGGCATTGCGTAACCCAAAAGGCATGACACAGTACTCATAGTGCCCAAATTGCGTGTTAAAGGCGGTCTTCCACTCCTCCCCCTCCCGCATACGAACCAAGTTGTATGCCCCTCTGAGATCCAATTTGGTGAAAATACAGGAACCCCGAAGGCGTTCCAATAACTCCGGGATCAGGGGGAGGGGATAGCTGTTCTTCTTCGTGACAGCGTTCAAGCCCCGGTAATCGATGCAAGGACGCAAAGACCCGTCTTTCTTTTTCACAAAGAAGAAACCCGCTCCTGTGGGAGAGGTAGAAGGTCTGAGAAACCCTCTGGTGAGATTCTCCTGGATGTACGTCTCTAATGCTGCTGTTTCGGGTAAAGAGAGAGGGTAGGTCCGACCCTTAGGTAAAATAGCCCCTGGAACAAGGTCTATGGTGCAGTCATACGACCGGTGAGGAGGTAGGACCTCCGAGCGGACCTTAGAGAAGACATCTGCAAAATCCAAATAAGGTGTAGGTACCATAGTGAAACCATCCTCCTTAGAGGGAACCACGGAAGACAGCATCAAGGAAGAGGGGGTCTCAGATGGAAAGGATAACGTCCTCTCCTTCCACTGGATAAGCGGATTGTTTCTCTCCAACCAAGGGAAGCCCAGAATGATCGGTGTGTGCGGAGTAGTGATAACATCGAATTCCAAGACCTCAGAGTGCGAGGGGTTCATGTGCAGGCGGATGGGAATGGTCTGCAGGGTTATGCGCCCATCTCCTAAAGGAGAACCGTCAATAACCACCACGCTCACTGGTGGTATCTTAGATAGAAGAGGAATACCGTGTTGTTGAGCTAAAGCTCGGTCCACAAAGATCCCTGCGGCTCCAGAATCTATCAAAGCATGGTGGTGAATGGTGTTCTTGGCCCAGGACAGCTTAATGGGAACCGTGAAGCGCTGGGTAGTGGAAGAGGGAACAGGAGGCCGACTTAGAGAGACTCCCTCAAAACGCTCGAAGTCCGGTCGTTTCCCGGTTTGTTCGGACAGAGACGAGCCATATGCCCAGCACGTCCACAGTACAGACATAATCCCAGGCTCCGTCGTCTTGCCTTCTCCTCCTCGGAGAGGCGGATCACCCGACCGATCTCCATTGGCTCTGCTAGAGATTCGGCGGAAGACGGAGGAGACTGGAATTTCGGTGCCAAGCGGATGGGAGGACGCACCGCAGGTCACCTGGAACGGTCCCGTTCCTTCTCCTGGCATCTCTCCTGAATACGAGAGTCAAGGGAAGAGCAAAGAGCTATGAGGCCCTCTAGTGTGTCTGGAATGGCTCGAGTAGTCAGATCATCTTTCAGGCGATCACACAACCCACGACGGAAGACTGCTTTCAAGGCATCACTGCCCCAATTGGTGTCGTAGGCGAGGGTCCGGAAGGTGATTGCATACTGTGCAAACGATTGCTGCCCTTGTTGCAGCTCCAGGAGTGCGGCCTCAGCTGACGCCTGCCTTCCCGGAATGTCGAACACAGACCGAAAGGCGGCTATGAATGCATCACAATCATCAAGCAGAGCAGAACGACGGTCCATCAAAGGAGAGACCCAAGCCAGGGCCTGACCCCGCAGTAGAGACACAATGAAGGTGACTCGGGACTGATGAGAGGTATATACTTCTGGTTGGCTCTGAAAATGGAGACTGCATTGGTTGAGAAAACCACGCAATAGCTTGGGATCCCCTTCGTATTTATCAGGTAGGGGTAGACGTGGAAACATGGCGACCTGGGATACCCTGGGAGTAGCAGGAGGAAGAGATGGCTCAGCAGGCGTTGGTGGTATCGCAGAGAGGCCCGGGCCCTCTAGGCGCTGCTGCATGCGCTGTAGGAGGGTGGTGATAGAGTCTAGCTTTTCGTCCAAGTGCTGGATCTGAGTCGCATGCAGCTCCAAAACAGCTGCCTGCTGAATGACTGCCTGAGAAACCTCTTTAGGATCAACAGACATGGTTTCGGTTTGGCACTCTGATTATGTCACACAGGGAGACCAGATGTGACGAAACCCACAGGAGAGAGAGTGCTCGGGTACGACGCTGGTTTGCAGTGCTCGCCGTACGTTGACTGTCTGCGGGATTACCGTGCTGCGGCCTAAGCCAGATACGGTGTCGGCCGCAAGGCCGGATGACAAACCCCAGAGGAGCTGGTGGTGAGCCCAGGATGATAATCCCACAGGCAGTACTAGCTCTCCTGTGGGGGAGAGCGAAGGCTGGGGAGCGCAGTATGGGGAGCGAGGCTAGAGAGCGGTGGCCGGAAGGCTGTAACTCTCCTAGGAAAGGGTATAAAAGAAAGAAAAGGAAATACTCTCCTAGGATGGAGAGAACAGACCTGTCCAGTAGAGTCAGCACTGGTGCCGTGGAGGAGCAGGATAAGTGCAGTAGACGACTGGGTGCGTTCCTGGAAAAAGATCCGCGACACGCCAGGATATTCCACACTCCAACTGGAACGGCTGATCCGGAAACCACTGACAGGAGACAGACTGGATGCAGACAGAAAGATATTCCAGGATGGGCTGCAGGACAAGGAGGAGCTGTCAGGAACAGGCTGGAAGCCAACCCACCAGAGACAGGCAGGAACAAGAGAAAGATCCTGGAGCAGGTAGGTACTGGTCAGGCTGGAGAAGCAGACCGGAAAGGAAGTTCCAGAAGCAGGTAAGCACAGGCCAGGAAGGAACCTGCTGGGATGGCTGACAAGACTGGAGGGCCAGCTGCTGTGAAGTAGGTGACTACTGGCTACACTGGAACCTGCTGGGACGGCTGGCTAGGCAGGGAGGACAGAAGCTGATACCAGTCAGGCAGCAAGGCGCTTGGGAACACTATCAGTGCGTCCGTGCCTAGACTGGAGCGTCCTGAAATAGACGCACCATGTGACGTCACTACGCACGTGACGCGACGACGGGGGAAACCCGGAAGTGCAGAGAGACTGTCCCGAGCGCCGCAGACCGCGCGGGGACAGAGGGTGACAGCTGCTACTGATTCAGGCACATCACTGGAGCCATTCATTGCAAGTGGAACCTTCATCATCCATCTTCCATGTTACTGCTATTGTTGATCCCATTCCCTTTCAGCTGCCTAATCATCCTACTGCTTAAACAACTCAGCAGCAGAAGTACGAACAGCAGTTGCAACTCAGGAGGACATTTGACAGTGGCCACTGACCAACATGACCTGCTGGCATTTTTATTTTTTTCTCAGGGCTTGTGCTTTAAAAAAAACAAACATAGTCCTACAAAAAATAAACAATTTTTGGCGGGTTTGTTTCTAACAAGCTTAAGTCCTACAAATCAATGTTTCTTCAGGGCTTGGGCATCTAATAAGTCTAAGTCTTAAAAGGCCTCTACAAATCATCCTCTAAAAAATACTCTATCAAGTCAAGTGTCAGTCCACCCCAGTGGTAGCTTATGTCAGGGGGTTCCTGTCTCTATCACTTAACATACAAATTTC
Source organism: Rhinophrynus dorsalis (assembly GCA_037306005.1). Taxonomy (NCBI): domain Eukaryota; kingdom Metazoa; phylum Chordata; class Amphibia; order Anura; family Rhinophrynidae; genus Rhinophrynus; species Rhinophrynus dorsalis. The sequence goes on from CM074718.1 coordinate 294,319,826, forward strand.
TTCTTTTTTTTTTTTTTTTATTATTAACTGTCCCCCCAATAGCACTCAAGAAACCCCCCCAAAAAACAAATTCCCTGTTCAAATGATTCATTCATTCATTCATTCACCAACACAGGCACCCTCCTCAGACCCCTTATGGTCTTATGGTTTCTATTTTATTTTATTATATTTAGGATTTATTTTTTATTAACTGACCACCAATCCCAGTAAACAACCCCCCAAAAATCATCCCCTGTTCAACTGATTCTTTCCCCACACCCCACCAACACAGGCACCCTCATGCCCCTTTTATACTAAGCCTTTGGGAAATAAAATAATATTTGTTATGTGTTGTATGTAACTTCTATGTTCTCATTGACATCAGTGGAATGAGCTAGGCGAAAAAAGCGGAAAATTGTCACTTTTCACAGGAAATATTTTGTCAAGCGGAAAGTGCCATTTTTCACTGATTTCAGTTTGAGGTGGAAATTTTCGCCCATCCCTGTTGGTATTATTATAGCTTCATTTTAATTGTAAGCTCTGTGGTATCACTTGTGTTGCTCCATTTCAGTTGTAAGCTCTGTGGTATCACACATGTAGCTCCATTTCATTTGTAAACTCAATGGTATAACTTGTGTAGGTTCATTTCAATTGTAAGTGGTGTGGTTTCATTAGTGTAGCTACATTTCAGTAGTAAGCTATGTGGGATTGCATTTGATGGAGCTACACCTAAAATTGTAGTTCATTTTCAATTGTACAGTTGGTGGTATTTCTAGTGTAGATACATTTCAGTTGTAAGCTATGAGGTATCACATGCTTTACCTCAGAACATTAATGGCAGTAATAAAATTAGCAAAAGGGGGTGGGCTGTAGTGTTACTTTGGGAAAAGGACATAAATGTTGGTTGGGTGTAACAAGGGGCAGTGTAAAGGGGGGCCATGACCTCCATTTCCCCAGGGGCCCTGGGTGCTGTCAGTCCATCGCTGCCTAGATGTATACTGTCTAATCTATACTATAGAAGAAGAAGTGGTCACAACACACACACACACACACAAGCCTGTAACATACACATGTCTGCAATACACAGACACACGCCCACAATACACACACACATGCCCGCAACACACATGCACGCCAGCAACACATGCACATCCGCAAAACACACACACGCCCGAAATACACACACCCGCAATACACACACACGCTCGCAATACACACACACACATGCAACACACACACAATATACACATGAACACACATGCCTGCAACACACACAAAGGTGCTCTCTTTTTTTTTATTTAATTATTAAGATATTACACTTCAAAGTTCTCAACTTCCGCATACTGCGGCATGCTGTAGCTGTGGCACAGCTCTCAGGACTTCCCAGCAGCCTGTCATTCTCCTCCCACCTCCCTCCCAGCTGCCTCCGGGAGCACGTCCACGCTTCACTTCGGTGTGGTGTGAGGTTGCAACCTCAGTATAATGCTAATCTCTGCTTCCTGTAATGCTAAGAACCGTTCACACCACACTGAAGTGAAGCATGAACGCGCTCCCGGGGGCAGCTGGGAGGGAGGTGGGAGGAGAATGACAGGCTGCTGGGAAGTCCTGAGAGCCGAGCAGCAGCTACAGTATGCGGAAGTTGAGAACTTTGAAGTGTAATATCTTAATAATTAAGTAAAAAAAAAAAAGAGAGAGAGCACCTTTCCTAATGTTTCTTATGTAATTAAACAAATGCTCAAAAGTTTTCTGTATGTGAATGTTCCCCTTTAATCCCCACAGGCAATGCTGTGCCCCTTTTGCTAGTATACCATAAAGAAGGAAGAGAAATATGTACAGTGTTATTCTATCTATAGCTGATCCCCCCAACACAAAAATAAGTAATAATACAACAATACTCCTTTCATAGTAACATAGTTGATGAGGCTGAAAAAAGACATGCGTCCATCAAGTCCAGCCCATGCTAAAACACCCCTGTTGATCCACACTGAAAAAAAGACATACTCCCATCAAGTCCAGCCCATGCCAAAACGCCCCTGTTGATCCAGAGGAAGGCAAATAAAACCCACTGAAGACATTTTCTATTAATCACCAAGTGGGTAAAAAAAAATCTTCCTGACTCCAAATGGCAGTCAGATAGTTCACTTGATCAACAACCTATGTGCATTGAAGCCATCTGTCATAATTTTCAATATATGCTAGATATGTATCCATTGCTTTTTAAAGCAATTACAGTATCTGCAAGCATTACATCCTGAGACAAAGAATTCCATAGCTTTACTGCCCTTACTGTAAAAAATCCCTGCATTTGTTTTAGTTGAAAGCACATTTCCTCTACTTTTAATGGATGACCTCTCGTTCTTAGCTCATCTCTTTCAGGTCTTTTTTTTTCCCACAAGTAATTTTTATTGAGACAAGAGAAACAACTCACAAATACATAGCACAAAATAAATAAAATAAAACAGATAAAAATAAAAGGATAAAAAACCTCATCAAGGGGGGCGTGATTTGATCTCGGATGCAGACGGACGCTGCCTACTAGCTACTATCCTGAGTTTGAGTCGCTCTGTGTGTGATCCTCGGCTCTCTGTTGCCTTGGGGCTGATCTGGATGGCCCAACATAAGCAACAAAAGCGTGCACATGGCCTACAGACGTATTTCACTGCGCCACGCTCTGGGCCTCCGCCCACAAAACAAGATAAAATGGCCGCCACTTTGGAAGACGCTGGACCCATGGAGCCCGGGATGCCGATGCCTCCTAGTACTGTGGAATGGTCAGAGACCTGTCAACCTGCAAAAAGATGGACTTTCTATACCAGCAAAACCTAGACCTAACATTGAAGTTGGATGATGTGGAGAACAGAAATCGGCAATGCAATCTCCGGTTTAGAGGCATCACTGACTCTGTGGACTCTGATCATCTCCAGGAGTATTTGCAAGCCCTCTACGCCCATTTGCTACAGAATACCTCCTCTTCACCCGTTTGTATGGAGAGATTTCACTGCCTACCTAAGGCTAAAATGTCACCTGCTGAGGCTCCGAAGGACGTGTTTGTATGTTTCCACTCTTTCGTGGATAGGGAGGCTATCTATAACGCAGCATGTGGACCTGCTCCGGTACCTTTCCGTGAGGCAAAGATTTCAGTATTTGGCGATCTTTCACCTCTCACAATGCAATGGCACAGAGAACTCAGGCCTCTGACCAGCGTGCTGATGGAGGCACAACTCAGATACAAATGGGGATACCCCGTGAAGCTCTTGGTTTCCAGGGATAACATTATGCATGTCCTACAATACAAGGGCAATGTCAGTGCATTTGCTGAGGCGGTTCGAGTCATGCCAGTATGCAGTGGAAACCCACTCCAACACCTAAAGAGCGGTGGATCCCAGTAACGCTCAAATGGAGAGTGCAAAACCCTCCTTCCACAGATCCGGACTCTGTATCCGACAACTCCGGCGAGCAAGGCTGAACCTACCTTCTATGTATGGACGTGCTGACCTTATTGGTCCGGTGGACTCCCCGCACTTGTGGACTCACTTGGAGATAGTTCTTTATCCATATGGGATACTCCACTCTGGACATTGGCCGGGGTTGCTGGGGAATAGTCTAACTCCGTGTTTACCTTGTGGTACTTTTGAGACTGAGTTGTTCTGTTTTTGCTTTATATACTTTTTGATGCAGTGTGATGTTTGGTGGGCTGGTGGTGGCCTTCTTGGGGGAGGGGGGTACCCCGTCGGGGTGCCCCGCTAACACCGATGGGGCCACCAATCATCCACCTCTAAATGGGGTTTGTGTGTGGGGGGAGCGGTGGGAGCCACTGTGGGGGTTTGTGTAACCGTTTGTTTGACACACAGACACAGTGGTTTAGGATAAAACACAGTTTTATTGAAATCACAATAATATAATAACCCTCACAGGTCCTGTAGTATACAAGCAGAATAATATAGACACACGACAGGTTACATATACATATGCCTACACAGGTCCAGTATAATCATAAAGTCCATAGCAGTCTATACTGACACAGGTCAGGCAGAATATGTTGGATTCCCAGGAGTAAGGCACTGAATGGGTTAATGATCTTCAAGGAGCGTGAACAGTCCCATGTGTGGAGAGTTCTGTGATAGAGCTCTCTCCATATAGAGAGCTTAGGTATACGTAATGCCCAGAGACAGGTTAGCAGAACAAACGTGAACTGCCAGAGTAATATCAGGAATTGAGTAAAGTAGGAGACTGCCGTAGCAGTAACAGAGACAAACACTAGCCCTCTGCAGGAGCAGTAACGGAGACCAGGCCAATGGCACACTGCCGTAGCAGTAACGGAGGCGGACACTTGCACTCTGCAGGACCAGTAACGGGGACTAGACCAATGGCACACTGCCATAGCAGTAACGGAGGCAGACACTTGGAGACTAGACCAATGGCACACTGCCGTAGCAGTAACGGAGGCAGGCACTTGCACTCTGAAGGAGCTGTAACAGAGACTAGGCCAATGGCCAATGTGATAGAGCTCTCTCCATATAGAGAGCTTAGGTATACATAATGCCCAGAGACAGGTTTGCAGAACAAACATGAACTGCCAGAGTAATATCAGGAATTGAGTAATGTAGGAGACTACCATAGCAGTAACAGAGACAAACACTAGCCCTCTGCAGGAGCAGTAACAGAGACCAGGCCAATGGCACACTGCCGTAGCAGTAATGGAGGCAGACACTTGCACTCTGCAGGAGCAGTAACAGAGCCTAGACCAAAGGCACACTGCTGTAGCAGTAACGGAGGCAGACACTTGCACTCTGCAGGAGTAGTAACGGAGACTAGACCAATGGCACACTGTCATAGCAGTAACAGAGGCAGACACTTGGAGACTAGACCAATGGCACACTGCCGTAGCAGTAACGGAAGCAGGCACTTGCACTCTGAAGGAGCAGTAACGGAGACTAGGCCAATGGCACACTGCCGTAGCAGTAACGGAGGCAGGCCCTTGCATTCTGCAGGAGCAGTAACGGAGACTAGGCCAATGGCACACTGCCGTAGCAGTAACGGAGGCAGACACTTGCACTCTGCAGAAGCAGTAATGGAGACTAGGCCAATGGCACACTGCTGTCGCAGTAACGGGACTGACACTTGCACTCTGCAGAAGCGATAACGGAGACTAGGCCAATGGCACACTGCCGTAGCAGTAACGGAACTGACACTTGCACTCTGCAGAGGCAGTGACGGAGACTAGGCCAAGGACACACTGCCATAGCAGTAACCGAGACTGACACTTGTACTCTGCAGGAACAGTAATGTAGACTGGATGGCTGAAGGATCAGTATGTCGCCAGGGTGACACAGGGCTGCCAGAGCAGGAACACCAACCTAGCCGGGTCGAATCACGGAGCAGGAACGTCAGCCAGACCGGGTCGGTACATGGAAGCAGGAACGTCAGCCAAGCCGGGTCGGTACACAGGAGCAGGAACATCAGCCAAGCCGGGTCAGTACACGGGAGCAGGAACGTCAGCCAAGCCGGGTCGGTACACAGGAGCAGGAGACAAATGCAGAGTAGTCAGGCAGGCCAAGTCGGTACACTGGGAATCACTGAAAAGAAACAAGCACTGGTACAGGAACACCACGAAAGGGCACCGGATGGGTGCCAGAGCCCGGTATATAAAGGCCATACTGGGCGGGACAAACACAGGACAGCCAATGGGAGCAATCACAGTGCAGACTGACAGGAAACAAGACAAGGGGAGCATGGGAACCGTGATAGTACCCCCCTCTCAAAGACCCCCTCTCCTGGAAGAGGGACCTGGTTTCTGAGGAAATTTAGAGTGGAAATTGTGCAGTAATCTAGGAGCATGAAGGTCATTCTGATCAACCCAGGAACGTTCCTCAGGGCCATAGCCCTTCCAATGGACCAAATATTGCAATTTTCCTCTAAATCTGCGTGAATCGATTATGCTTTGGACCTCGTACTCTTCCTGACCCTGCACCTCCACCGGACCGGGAACCACAGGAGTGGTAGTGTAGCGATTGCGTACCAGAGGTTTCAGCAGAGATATATGGAACACATTATGAATGCGCATAGACGCAGGGAGATCCAAGGCATACGAAACAGGGTTAATTTTACTGATCACCCTGAAGGGACCAATGAACTGGGGAGCCAACTTATTAGACGGAACTTGCAAATTAAGGTTTCTGGAGGAGAGCCATACCCTGTCCCCAACCTGAAAGGAGACCGCTGGCAGCCGTCTACGGTTAGCGTGGCGCTGATGACGCTGGAACGACTGACTGAGGGCCCACTGATCCTGTGCCCAAGTAGAACGGAGTTGCTTGATGTGCTCATCCAGAGCTGGAATCTGTTGTGACTGGAATGAGTCCGGGAGCAAACATGGCTGGAACCCGTAGTTGATGAGAAACGGGGAACTCCCGGACGATGAATTAACCGCACAGTTCCTGGCGAACTCCGCCCACGGCAACAGGTCTGCCCAATTATCATGATGATCGGTAACAAAACAGCGCAAACATTGTTCTAATCCCTGATTGGCACGCTCAGTGGCTCCATTGGTCTGGGGATGGTAGGCAGAAGAAAAGGACAGTTGAATGCCCATCTGGTTACAGAATGATCTCCAAAATCTGGATACAAATTGGCTCCCACGGTCGGACACCAGAACTGTAGGTACCCCATGCAACCGGAACACCTCTTTAGCAAAAACAACTGCCAACTCCTGGGCAGAGGGGAGGTCAGGAAGGGGCACGAAATGAGCCATTTTAGAGAATCTATCAACCACCATAAGAATGAATGAGTAACCCCTAGACACTGGCAGTTCTCCCAGGAAATAAATGGATACGTGGGACCAAGGACGTTCGCCATTAGGTACTGGTTGGAGTAGGCCCACTGGGAGGTGTCTAGGGGTCTTGGCACGAGCACAGGTGATACAGGCTGCAGTGAATGCGGAACAGTCGGCCCGTAGGGAAGGCCACCAAAAAACATGTGAGAGAGACCATATTAGTTGATCCCTCCCAATATGCCCAGCAGCCTTAGAAGAGTGGTATGTCTTGAGCAAACAGGTACGAAATGGGCCATCCACAAAGCACTTGCCCATTGGGGTTTCTGGGGGTGCCGTAGCCTGGGTAGCCAGAATCTCCTCTCCCAGTGGCGAAGTGATACTAGTACGTGGGGTGGCCAGGATGCGATCAGGCTGAATGATGGGTACGGGGACCTCATCCTTCTCCATCTCTGGCCCAAATTGTCTAGACAGGGCATCAGCCCTAACATTCTTGGAGCCCGGCAAGTAGGATACTACAAAGTTAAAATGGGATAAAAACAGGGCCCATCTGGCCTGGTGGGAGGACAATCTTTTAGCCTCTTAGAGATATGTCAGGTTTTTATGGTCAGTTAAAATTAATACAAGAGTTCTGGTACTTTCCAGCAGGTGACGCCACTCTTTCAAGGCGAGAATAATAGCCAGGAGTTCTCTGTCGCCAATTTCGTAGTGACTCTGGGCACTAGACAGTTTTTTAGAGAAAAACCCACATGGTCTCAGAGTGCCCCCTGCCACTGGGAGCTGTGACAGTACTGCCCTTACTCCAATTTCAGAGGCATCAACCTCCAACATGAATGGAAGGGAAGGGTTGGGGTGGAACAGTACAAGAGCGGATGCGAAAGCGGACTTTAGTGTCTCAAAAGCATGATCAGCTGCATCAGACCATTGGGAAGGATTAGCACCCTTGTGCATAAGGTCAGACAGAGGTTTAACAATAGTGGAAACATTTTGGATAAACTTCCTGTAATAATTGGCAAACCCCAAAAAGAGCTGAAGAGCTTTTAACCCTTTGGGTCGTGGCCATTGCAAGACTGCTGCGACTTTCTCCTGGTCCATAGCAATACCATCCCTCGAGATCACGAAACCCAAAAAAGGCACTTTGGACCTATGAAACTCGCACTTCTCCATTTTACAGAGTAGTTTATTCTTGCATAAATGAAGCAAGACCTTGGACATATCCTTGATGTGTTGAGACAGATTGGCAGAGTGTATGAGTATGTTATCAAGGTAGACTACTACACAGGATTGTAGCATATCACTGAGGATATCGTTAATGAACTCTTGTAACACAGCAAGTGCGTTACAGAGACCAAATGGCATAACTAGGCATTCATAATGCCCGGATCTGGTATTAAATGCCGTTTTCCACTCAACCCCAGCTCTTATCCTGATCAGGTTATAGGCAGCTTGTAGATCTAATTTCATAAAAATTGAAGAACCTTTTAACCTGTCAAATAGTTCAGTGATGAGTGGTATGGGGTAGGCATTCTTGGACATAAGTTTATTTAATCCACCGTAATTGATACACGGCCTTAATTCGACATTCTTCTTTTTCACAAAAAAGAAATCAGCACTAGCAGGTGAGGTAGACTTTCTAATGATCCCTCTTTTAAGGGCATCGTCAATGTATTCCTCCATAGCCCGATTTTCATTGCACGAAAGTGGGTACGTGCGGCCCCTAGGGGGCACAACCCCAGGGGGCAAATCAATGGCACATTCATATGCCCTATGTTGGGGCAAAGTGCTAGCCTCTCCCTTACTAAAAACGTCACTGAATTGGTGGTATTCGGCTGACACGGAGGGAGAGGTACACAAAATCTTAACTGGACGAGTCACACAATGCTCCCTGCAGTACTCGGACCAAGACTTGATCTCACAAGTCTGGCAGTCAAGCTGGGGATTATGCAAATGTAACCATGGGAACCCCAGAATGACCGAATGATGAGGAGAATGGATTATCCGAAATCACTGTTCCTCCATGTGGAGGGTCCCAATAGTCATAGATAGCGGAATACTTTCCATAGTTATCTGAGCTGGTTCTAATGGTCTGCCATCAATGGCCTCAATGGCTAAGAGAGATTCTCTCCTGATCAACGGAATTTTATGTAACGCAGCAAATGAACTATCCATGAAGTAACCAGCCGCGCCGGAATCAACCAGGGCCAGAACCTCCACGGAGTGTTCTGTCCATGAGAATACCACCTGGATTGTGGGTTTCTGCATAATTGGGTCTAGGGACTGCTGAACACCACCGAGGGGCCTGTCCCCCAAGGTACCCTAGGTGCGTTCGTTTCCCGGACGTACAGGATAGGTACGTAATAGGTGCCCAGCTTTGCCATAGTATAGACATAACCCCTGCCTCTTGCAGTGTGCCTGTTCTTCCTTAGTTAGTTTGGTTAACCCTAGTTGCATTGGTTCACAGGATTCCTGTTTACGATCAGGAGGCATGGGAGGCGAGGGAGGCATGCCCACTGTTTCTAGGTCGTAGCCTACGATCTTTAGCCATAAGTCTCTCACGAATACGCAAATCAATCAGAATGGCGTAATCAATGTATTCGTCCAAATCATTAGGCACTTCTCTAGCTGCCGTTTCATCCTTAATACGGTCAGCAAGGCCTTGAGCAAAGGCTGACACCAGTGCTTCATTGTTCCAGTCTACCTCTGCTGCCAATGTATGGAATTCTATAGCGTAGTTGCCCACAGTACGATTGCCCTGTTGTATCTCCATCAATCGTTTGGCAACAGAGGCGGCTCTACCAGGAAATTCAAATACTCTCCAAAATGTCTGCACAAGCTCCCTGAAGTTCCTGGTGCAAGGTTTAGCATTCTCCCACAAGGGATTGGCCCATGCTAAGTCAATAGTGATATCATGAACCCGACCTTATTGCGGTCATTAGGAAAAGCGTGAGGGATTAATTCCAAAAATATCTCTAATTGATTAATAAACCCTCTGCACAGGGTGGGTTCGCCATCGTATCTGAGTGGTAACGGAGCAGAAACAGTTAACCCTTTAACTGAGGCAACAGCTGTCAAGGAATGACTCTCCGGTGCCGAAACTGGGGGGACCACCGAATTCTGAAATGGTTTATCAAGATGCATCGTACACTCAAGAATAGTTTGTATGGCCAGTGCCAAATGGTCCAAACGCTGCTCATTTACATCCATCCTCCAGTGGATGTTCTGTGTATTTCCCTCACCTTTACTGTCTGAGGTCATGGCCCTTTTGTACAGTAACGGTATGTTCGACACACAGACACAGTGTTTTAGGATAAAACACAGTTTTATTTAAATCACAATAATATAATAACCCTCACAGGTCCTGTAGTATACAAGCAGAATAATACAGACACACGACAGGTTACATATAAATATGCCTACACAGGTCCAGTATAACCATAAAGTCCATAGCAGTCTATACTGACACAGGTCAGGCAGAATATGTTGGATTCCCAGGAGTAAGGCACTGAATGGGTTAATGATCTTCAAGGAGTGTGAACAGTCCCATGTGTGGAGAGTTCTGTGATAGAGCTCTCTCCATATAGAGAGCTTAGGTATACATAACGCCCAGAGACAAGTTAGCAGAACAAATGTGAACTGCCAGAGTAATGTCAGGAATTGAGTAACGTAGGAGACTACCGTAGCAGTAACGGAGACAAACACTAGCTCTCTGCAGGAGCAGTAACGGAGACCAGGCCAATGGCACACTGCCGTAGCAGTAATGGAGGCAGACACTTGCACTCTGCAGGAGCAGTATCGGAGACTAGACCAATGGCACACTGCCGTAGCAGTAACGGAGGCAGACACTTGCGCTCTGCAGGAGCAGTAACGGAGACTAGGCCAATGGCACACTACCATAGCAGTAACGGAGGCAGACACTTGCGCTCTGCAGGAGCAGTAACAGAGACTAGGCCAATGGCACACTACCATAGCAGTAACGGAGGCAGGCACTTGCACTCTGCAGGAGCAGTAACGGAGACTAGGCCAATGGCTCACAGCCGTAGCAGTAACGGAGGCAGACACTTGCACTCTGCAGGAGCAGTAACGGAGACTAGACCAATGGCACACTGCCGTAGCAATAACGGAACTGACACTTGCACTCTGGGGTTGGGTGGGGGTGAAGGAAATGGGAACTGCTGAGGTCTTGGTTATCCCAGGAGTGTATGTGTGTGAATGTGTATGGGTGTGTATGTATGTGTTTATGACAAACAGGAGGTGGAACAAGCTTATATTAAAGCAAGAAAGTTAGATAGGGAACAATTATTGGTTCCTAAGGGAAAAATATATAAAAAAGAAAAGAAATTTGAAGGCATCCAGTTTGTGACAGGATTTAATGTATTCTCCAAGAATATTAGAAATATTTTGTGCAAGTATTGGGGAATACTAAAATTGGACCAATTGTTAGTAGATGAATTAAGGGATAGACCACAAATTACATATAAAAAGGGCAGAAATCTGAGAAATATAATAGCGCCAAGTAGACCAAAAAGGGTGAAGCCCCCAGGAATACAGAAGATTGGGACTTTCTCTCTACCAAAACCACAGGCGGGAAACTATAGATGTAATAACATCGAACTCTCACATTTGAAGTAAAAGGAGAAGGATCAAATTATAAAATAAAACAATTTATAAATTGTGGTTCCAGTTTTGTGATCTATAGACTGACCTGTGGTTGTGGGATACACTATATTGGTAGAACTACGAGAAGTCTGAGAGAAAGAATAGGGGAACATCGGAGGAAGATAGTAAAAAAGGTTCAAGATCATAGTGTGCCTAGACATTTTTGTGTGTGTAAAGAGGGAGGAATAAGGAATCTAAAGGTGTTGGGCTTGAAAAGTATTGATCCAACAATATCCAATAGATATAAGCTATTGTGTAAGAGGGAAGCTTATTGGATTTTCAAGCTCAACACTTTGGTTCCTAATGGACTTAATGAGGAAATTGAGTTGACATCATTTATGTAGGGACATATAGGTGGTTTGTGGAAAAATATGGAAAATAGGAGGTTAGATAGAAAGGAAGGAAGAAGGGGGAGAAGGGGGGGAGTGAGAGAAAAGAAAAAGAGGAAAAGATTAATTTGAAAGAAAAATAAAGTCAAACCTCTTTCAGAGATTTTTAAATGTAAATTTACATACAATGAGATTTTTTTTCACCCTATTTGGAGTTGGGAGACTAGATTTGATATGCACATGTGGGTGCTGAGGTGGATTTATCTCGGCACCTAGGTGTGCAATGAAATGAAATAAAATGATTTCGGGAAGAGGGAGGACTTTGAGGAATGGATGTCTGAAAATGAGGTTTGGAACGCATGAAGGAGTCGAATGAGAATTGGATTGTAAGAGGAAGGGGAATTACGGGATAGAGGTTTGAGTTAGAAGAGTGTGTAAACCAGAAGTTATCGATTGGAAGGAAAAGAATAATTATTAGTTGGAGGTTTGAGTTAGAAGAGGGATTGAACCGGAAGTAAATTCAGGAGAAGGTCTTATGAGAAACCGGATGTGTAGTTTATAGAGATAATCGGAAGCAGAGAAAGCGGTAGGAAATGAATAACTGAGTAAGTAAAAACTTTTCTATAAAGGTTGAAAAATTCTTTAAAGTTTCTTTGAAAGGAATAAATTGATACCCCTGAGGAAGCGATAAAGTATCGCGAAACACCTAGGATGTTGGGTGTTAGAGATATAGATACTTGCTGTTTATTCCAAGTTTATGATATTTTATCACTATTTTTATATGTGTTATTTTATAATAAATATTTAAATTAAGTTGAAACGTTTGATCCCTTATTGAAGAAGGATACTTCAAACCTATTTCCACTTTTTGAATTACGTTTAAAGCCCATGAATGGGTAATTAATAAAGACGTATGGGAAAGGTAAGAAGCTGATAAAGAAGGATCAAGGAGAGCAATTACGAAGGTTGACCGTAACTGGAGGTCAGATCCAGTTAAAATCTGTGACCTAGAGGCGGAAGAGGCCTCTTTATAAAGTGAGTACCCATCGGGAAGGGGGGAGATTGAACTGTAGCAAACGGATCACACTTAGAGGGACATCTTGCGCTGTCCCTTCTTTTTGTTTCTTTTTTATATATTACTTCGGGGCAACATTCTCCGTTGGAAGGTTTTTCTAACAACTTACGGGACTGAGCAGCAACCTTTACAAAGACGTCTTGCAAGTATTGGTGATCCGTTTTGGAATAAAAAGAAACGTAATAACCCCAGTCCATTAATGGGAAATAAGGTTATTTACCTATATTAGTGGTTGTTTTGATTTGTCAATTGGACGATTGAAATTTAATCAACTGTTTCCACAGTTTATATGTTTTGCTTTGATAACTGACTAATGTATTTGAGCGCTTGAATGAAAAGGTTGCAGTATAGGAGACTAGACCAATGGCACACTGCCGTAGCAGTAACGGAGGCAGACACTTGCGCTCTGCAGGAGCAGTAACGGAGACTAGGCCAATAGCACACTACCGTAGCAGTAACGGAGGCAGGCACTTGCACTCTGCAGGAGCAGTAACGGAGACTAGGCCAATGGCACACAGCCGTAGCAGTAACGGAGGCAGACACTTGCACTCTGCAGGAGCAGTAACGGAGACTAGACCAATGGCACACTGCCGTAGCAATAACGGAACTGACACTTGCGCTCTGCAGAGGCAGTGGTGGAGACTAGGCCAAGGACACACTGCCGTAGCAGTGACGGAGACTGACACTTGTACTCTGCAGGAACAGTAACGGAGACTGGATGGCTGAAGGATCAGAATGTTGCCAGGACGACACAGGGCCGCCAGAGCAGGAACACCAACCAAGCCGGGTCGAATCACGGAGCAGGAACGTCAGCCAAGCCGGGTCGAATCATGGAGCAGGAACGTCAGCCAGACCGGGTCGGTAAACGGAAGCAGGAACATCAGCCAAGCTGGGTCGGTACACAGGAGCAGGAGACAAATGCAGAGTAGTCAGGCAGGCCAAGTCGGTAAACTGGGAATCACTGAACAGAAAGAAACACTGGTACAGGAACACCATGAAAGGGCACCGGATGGGTGCCAGAGCCCAGTATATAAAGGCCATACTGGGCGGGAAAAACACAGGACAGCCAATGGGAGCAATCACAGTGCAGACTGACAGGAAACAAGACAAGGGGAGCACGGGCACCGTGATAGGTTTGAGACTTGGTTGGGGTTGGGTGGGGGTGAAGGAAATGGGAACTGCTGAGGTCTTGGTTATCCCAGGAGTGTATGTGTATGAATGTGTATGGGTGTGTATGTATGTGTGTATGTGTAGGTGTGGGTGTAGGTGTGTGTGTATCTGTGTGTGTCTGTGTGTGCGCGTATGTGTCTGTGTATGTTATCTGTGCTACATGTATGGCCTATGTGCCCTTTACGCACCATTACTGTACTAAGGGCTATCACTCTTGAGCTTGCAGTAGCCCACGTTAACTGCCACGATCAATAATGAGTTTAGAGTGGGAAGGGGGTTGAGACAGAAATGTGGCCGAATAGTGTAACGGATGTTTGCATTGTCATTCTCATACATGTACTTGTCTGCTGTGCAGTGTTTTGCACCCTCTTCACTGGGGGGTTTGGTGTTGTCGGGTGTCACTTATGGTGGTGGTCATCTTTCCGCCTTGGCTGGGACCTGGTCCTCCTTTTTGGGTGGCCTGGTCGTGGCTGATGGGATGGGGGGACCTCCATTTAGATGCTTGAGGACGTATGGGCGTGGGTTTTAGATGCTGTTCTTCAATCTATTGAGGGACTAGAGGGGTGGTCATGGTATAGTGATGTGGAGGGGGTTCTCTTCCCCGTGACGCCACTTGATGAGTCCTGTCTTCGACAGCTGGTCAACCGGAGTCCACACCTACAGGGATGATTGTTAATGCTATATATGGACTTTGCTTCAACCACAATTTCCCTCATAGTACAGAGGTCGTTTTATGTTCTTTTCTTGAGGGTACTTGTTGTCTACCAGGGGTTCACATCCCCTGCAATGTACATTAAATGTCTCTCATGCTGTTTCACTATATATTGCCTTTGTTCTGATACTTTAAGATGTTAAAATGAACGTTCTCCTTATGACCTGTTTCCTGCCCTTCATCTCTCCTACTGCTCTCCTGTATTAGTATGATGCTGCCCCACCATTGGTGCCCATGCTCAACACTGTGCCTCCCTACACACACTTCTCCTAGTTTGCCATCTTAGGTACCATATGCATCACGCTGTACACTCTTTGTTCTCCGGTTTCATCATTTTCCGACTTTGGGACCATGTGTTGTTTATATTTGGGACACTTGTCCACATGTTGTCTACCACATCCTTCTTATGACAATTATACACTACACACCCTTCATGTCTACTCCTCTGTACATATTGCTCCGGGTGTTGGAACCCCTACCGTCCCATGTAGCCTGGTCTAGAGTTAATTTCTTTTCCTTTTCTCTTCTGCTCTGTTGTTTTCTTTCCTCCTTCTTCCCTGTGACTCTCCCCCTGCTCCCCATCCCCCCCTTTTCCTTGACCCTGTTGCCCCATATGACTGGTGAGTGTTTGGGACACCTAGACCCCTCGCACTTTTACCCTCTTTTTTAGAGATGGCTGACATACGTACGCCCCCTCCTTCGTTACATATACTCTCTCAAAACGCTAAGGGCCTCAGTTCACTTCAGAAGTACACTATGGCCCTTCATGACTTTAAACGTAGAGGTGGAGACGTGGTGTTCCTACAGGAAACTCATTTCTGTTCACATAAAGAAAAGAAATTGACTGACCGGTTTTATAACATGGCATTTCTTACCTCCTCCCCATCGAAACATAATGGGGTAGCGATACTATTTCGCTCCCACCTGAATTTTGTCCACTCCAAAACTATTAAGGACAAGGACGGGAGATATATTTTTGTAAAGGGCTTGATAGATCGTCACTTGTACACATTTGCGAACCTTTACTTCCCTAATCAATCACAAGGGGCTTTTGTGAGAGACACACTGGATAAATTAGAATCATTTCGTGAGGGGATTTTGGTTGTGGGGGGTGACTTAAATATGCCACTTTTTCCTCCACTAGACTGTTCCTCTGGATCATCGTCTTACTCGCAGAAATCCATCCGCCAACTTAATGTGGCCCTTCAAACTTTTCAGTTGGTGGACACTTGGCGTGTGATGCATCCTGATGAAAGAGACTATACCTTCTATTCTAATCCACATGATACATACTCCAGGATAGACTCTTTATTTTTGGCACACTCGGATTTACATCTTTTGCTTGGGGCATCAATAGGTCAGATTTCTTGGTCCGATCATGCCCCTATCTTGCTCCACCTGAGATGTCACTCACCTACCTCGAGACCACGACTCTGAAGAGTGGATGATTTTCTGCTTACTCACGAGGGGGTTAAATCCATCATTGAGAAAAAGCTTGTAGATTTTGTAGACACTAACAAATTGGACGACATATCCCCTTTGTCAGTTTGGGAGGCCCACAAGTGTATCATTAGAGGGGAACTTATCAAGTTGGCATTGAGCTTCAAATGTCGTTGGGGACAGGAATTTGAGGAACATCTCGCATCCATTAGGTTCTGTGAGTCTCGCCACAAACTCTCTCATTACCGCGCAGTTTTGCAACAATTGATTTTTCACAGACAAAAGCTGAAGGAGTGTTTGCATTGCAAAACGGATAAACTCTACTTCCCCATGAAACAGGTTTTTTTGAGCATTCCAATAAATCAGGTGCTCATCTGGCCAAACAACTTCGATGCTCTACTAAGTCTACGTACATTCAATGTGTGCGCTCCCAGACTGGGAGGATTTGTAACTCAGGAAATCGCGACTGCCTTCAAACGCTACTTTGAAAGTTTGTACAACCTTAGAGACCAGGATTCGAATGGTGGTCACCATTCTACACGGGTCCTCCAATACCTCGAGTCAGCCAATCTGCCGCATGTATCTGCTGCGGTCAGATCGGATCTGGAGATGCCAATCTCTTCTGAAGAAGTCTTTTCTGCCATCCGCTCCTTGCCCAAGGGTAAAAGCCCAGGACCAGATAGGCTCTCCAGCACAAATTATACCTCTTTCCAACAACATCTTCTTCCGATCCTGGTGGATTTTTTCAGAACTCTACCTCGGACAATTCAATCTAATCCCCT
Source organism: Rhinophrynus dorsalis (assembly GCA_037306005.1). Taxonomy (NCBI): domain Eukaryota; kingdom Metazoa; phylum Chordata; class Amphibia; order Anura; family Rhinophrynidae; genus Rhinophrynus; species Rhinophrynus dorsalis. The sequence goes on from CM074718.1 coordinate 294,336,735, forward strand.
TCCGTTAGGAGCTCACATAACAGTATTGCCTAAACTGGGCAAAGACAGACTTGAGTGTTCCAGCTACAGGCCGATATCCCTCTTGAACATGGATATCAAGTTATACGCGAAGATCTTAGCAGAGCGTCTTAAGAAGCATTTACCCACTTTGAGTCATCTGGACCAGGCTGGTTTTACAATGGGCAGGGAGGCCAGGGACAATACTCGCAAAATTCTCAACCTTCTTAATTTCTACCAATGCCGAGAAGGCTTTCGATAGAATAAATTGGTCATTCCTCATTCATACTTTAGAGTCTTTTGGTCTCGGTCCGGCTTTTATTAGTCATATTCTGGCCCTGTATTGTAAACCATATGCACAGTTAAAAATCAATGGTTCATTGTCGGACCCATTCAGTATTTCTAACGGCACGCACCAAGGTTGCCCTCTGTCTCCACTTTTATTCATTTTGGTTATGGAATCCTTCACCCAGCATATTCATCTGAATCCGTCAATTCGGGGCATTTCCCACTCCTCGCAGAAACATAAACTTTCTATGTTCGCAGATGATGTTATGTTGACAGTTACTGATCCTTCTTCCTCCGTTTCAGCTCTTCTAGAAGAAATTCGGCAGTTCTCTGCTCTTTCAGGTTTTAAGATCCACTTCTCCAAATCAGAGGCAGTTCCAGTGGGAGTCCCTCCTGAGAATTTGTCCACTATCCTCTCCTCATTTCCTTTCAAATGGGCGGCCTGCTCTATACGTTACTTAGGCATTCATCTTACATCCTCGACAGATACTATTTATGCCGTAAATTATCCTCCTCTCCTCTCAGCGATCCGTAAAGATCTCCGCAGATGGGATTACCTCTACCTCACTTGGCTGGGTAGGTCTAACGTGACCAAAATGAATCTTCTCCTGAGGGTTTTATATGTATTCCAGACTTTACTGATTCATGTTCCCAACTCCTTTTTCACGATTTTAACGCGCATGGTACACAAGTTCATTTGGCATGCACGTAAGCCGAGACTTAAATGGGAGATGCTCCGTAGGCCACGATTGATGGGGGGGTCTGGGGGTTCCTGACTTTCTTCTTTATTACCAGGCAGCACTTCTTACGTCCATTATGATCTGGAAGCTAAACACCTCTTCTAAACAATGGGTGTCCCTGGAACGCTCGGTAGTTCCGGAGGGTGACACTTTGGCAGAATTTTTTATACCTGCCTCCATTTGTCATTCTTCCCTGAACTCGCATCCTATTATATCCTCAATCCATCCACATTTGGAATTGGTGGAACTCTAATCATCAACATGTCTCGTTACCATCGCCGGTGTTGCATATCTTTTATACAAGACCTACCCCTTATTCTCTTCCTGCGGAATCTTTCCCTAGCTGGTCTTCCTCTCCAGATTTGGCTATCTCGGATATTTATGAGCTGGGTGATTGCCTGCCCTTTCCATCTATCCAGGATAAACTTTCTCTCCCCCTGACAGATGTATGGAAATACCTTAGGGTGAAGCATTTTCTTTCTTCCCCAGTGATTCGTAATGGGGCATCTCGCCTCAAGATGAGATTTGAAACGCTGTACTCACAGCCAGGTTCACATAGTAGATTGTTAGGTCGCTTATACAAGCTACTGATCTGTACGGCATCTGCACCTTCAGTCCCATATATGTCGGCATGGAAAAAAGAATTGGGCAGATCCTTTTCCAGTGACGAATGGAAGGCTATTTGGAAGGAAACATCTTCATCTTCGATCTCTGCCACTATGATTGAACTTAATTACAAATTTGTTAGCCGCTGGTATCTCACCCTTTTATGACTTCATAAAATTTACCCTTCTCATAGCACTCTTTGTTGGAGATGTCAAATACAAGATGGTTCTTTCTTGCATCTGTGGTGGTCCTGCCCAGATCTGCAACATTACTGGACAGACTGTCTCAACTCTATAGAAAAATCACTCCAGATCTCTCTCCCCAGGGAACCTACTGCATTGCTGTTATACCTCCACCTACCTCCTCTTTCCAAATCCCAGAAGGAGATATTACTGACGATGCTGGATGCCACAAACTCTTTGATACCGGTGCACTGGAGGGCCAAATCCCTACCCTCTCATGCGGAGTGGTGTTGAAAGGTGGATACATTTCTTAGATTCCATAGAATGGCCAGACTTAAACGGAATGAGGACGTTGGTGGCCTTAATACTTTCATTGACTGGTAGTCAGCCAACCGGGTCTCTACGGAGTAACTTACCTCTTTCTTAGAGGGTGGCTCTCCGGCGGACCGATCATTCCCCCCCCCACACACACACACACTTTTTATCTTAATGCTCATTCTCTCCCTCTTTCCTGCTTTTGTCTTCTTTACCTTACATTATTGTTGATTTTACCACATCGCATTATAACCGAATACTTTTCTGAAATCTTCTGCTCGTTTTCTGTACTCTCTTATCAGCTTAGGTCTTTGCTAGTTATGACAACTGCAGGCTACATATCATCACTCAGCATACCTCTTGTTGAGAGTGAGCTCTTACAGCTACTTTTTGCATTTCCCCCAACCCTGAAGACTGTTCCCTCCTCTCTCTCTTTATACTTTGCTACTTCTCCTTTTATCTCCTTTACTGATATTTCTCTTCTCAGCTTTGTTCTCTTTTCTTCATACCAACTTATGTTTACTCATATATTTTAAAAGGTTTAATGATAATCCAAATGGGTTCCATGCTTCCTATCTCAACTTCAACTGTTAGTATAGTTTCAGGAAGTTCTTTGATTTGTCTCCAGACTCATTGCTTGTACTTGACTCACTTGCATTTTATTGTAACTGGATGATTACCATGATTGTTCATTTGGATGTCATTGAATTCAATAAAAATTTGAATTATAAAAAAAACACACCAAAAAAAAAAAACTTGTCAAGGTATCACGATTAAGCATTAAAAAAAAAATTAACATAGGGAGTGGGGAAGGGGGGAGGAAGGGGGGGTGATGCCACAGTAAAATCCAGTGGACAAAGGCTGCACAGTACTAAAAATCAGGCAAGTGAGGAGCTAGATCCCATAAGCTCCAGATCTTTAAATATGTGTGCAGGGAACCCCAGAGCTGAGCTGTTAGATACTCCATCAATTTAATCTTTTGGGATATCCCTGTCATGGTTTATTATGACTCTCAGACACAAGTTTTAGGTAAAAATCAATTTGATTGAAATAATAAATTGATAACGTAGGATGGCAATCACATACATACAGATATATTCAGAATATAAAAAGACAGAAGGCAGACTCTACCGGTCCTGTCAATATACCGGACAGGACAGTCTGAAGTAATAGAATGTTAGGCTCTACCGGCCTTGCCAATACCGGGTAAGGCAACCTGCAGATGGAATCGCATAACGGTTCTACCGGCCTTACCAAATTACCGAGCAAGGCAGCCTCAATAGATTCATAATGTAGGCTCTACCGGCCCTGCCAATACCGGGTAAGGCAACCTCAGATGGAATGTGGCAAAAGGTTCTACCGGCCTTACCAATACCGGGCAGGGCAGCCCAGAGATAGTAGCAGCAGTCAGATGGTAATGGCAAATTGACAGGATCGTAAGCAACCCAGTGTACACACACTGAGACTAACAGGGGAATCGTAAAGCCGCAAGGCTTTGGAGCAAACCAGCGTCCGCACGCTGGGACCAACACTGAATTGTATAGCCGATAGGCTTAGGAGCAAACCAGTGACCGCACACTGGTGTAACAAGCGAGTTAGTATTGCCATAAGGCTTAGGAGCAAACCAGCGTCCGCACGCTGGGACCAACACAGAATTGTATAGCTGATAGGCTTTGGAGCAAACCAGTGACCGCACACTGGTGTAATAAGCGAGTTTGTATAGCTGCAAGGCTTAGGAGCAAACCAGCGTCCGCACGCTGGGACCAACACAGAATTGTATAGCTGATAGGCTTTGGAGCAAACCAGTGACCGCACACTGGTGTAACAAGCGAGTTTGTCTAGCCGCAAGGCTTTGGAGCAAACCAACGTCCGCACGCTGGGGCTAACACAGGATTATATAGCCGATAGGCTTTGGAGCAAACCAGTGACCGCACACTGGTGTAACAAGCGAGTTTGTCTAGCCGCAAGGCTCTGGAGCAAACCAGCGTCCGCACGCTGGGACCAACACAGGATTGTATAGCCGATAGGCTTTGGAGCAAACCAGTGACCGCACACTGGTGTAACAAGCGAGTTTGCCTAGCCGCAAGGCTTAGGAGCAAACCAGCGTCCGCACGCTGGGACCAACACAGAATTGTATAGCCGATAGGCAGTGGAGCAAACTAGTGACCGTACACTGGAGTAACAAGCAATGTCGGAGACGCGACCAGGCAGGAGGTCGCCAGGATACAGGAGACAGACGATGCGATGACAGGAACCAGCAACGATCAGTCAGGTCAGGAAACAGCAGAGAAGAAGTTCAGCAGGAACTGCAACACCAGAGACTAGGCCGGAACCAGGACTGGAAGTACTTCAGCATGCAGGAAACACTGGAACAGTAGAGATCAGGAACTCAGGAACACATGAGATCAGGAACTCAGGAACACTGGAACAGAGGCCCAGCTATCACTGGCATAGTGATAGCAAGAAGGTCAGAAACAACACGAAAGGGCAACCAAAGGGTGCCCAATCCAGGTTTAAATAGGCAATGAAAGGCGGGCTATCTGCAGACAGCCAATAGCAGCCCCCTACTGGTGACAGACAAGGAACTGCAGCAATCACGGGCACCGTGATAGTACCTCCCCTTCAAAGACCCCCTCTCTTAGAATAGGGTCTAGGTTTCTGTGGGTAATTGGCATGAAAGGCCCTAGTTAGCCTAGGTGCATGAAGGTCCGTACTATCCACCCATGATCGATCCTCAGGACCATACCCATCCCAATGTACCAGGTACTGTACCCTTCCTCTAAGCCTACGGGAATCAATAATGCTCTGAACCTCGTACTCCTCCTGGCCCTCGACCTCAACAGGTCCTGGCACCACAGGTGTGGTAGTATAACGATTGCAAACCAGAGGCTTAAGAAGGGACACATGGAACACATTATGGATACGCATGGATGCAGGTAGGTCTAGTGCATAGGAGACAGGGTTAATTTTGCGAATAACTCTGTATGGACCAATAAACCGGGGAGCCAACTTATTAGACGGAACCTGCAGCTTGAGATTTCTGGAGGAAAGCCATACTCTATCCCCAACCTGAAAGGAAACCGCTGGAAGCCTTCTGCGATTAGCATGGCGCTGATGACGCTGAAATGACTGACCAAGTGCCCTCTGAACTTGTGCCCATGTGGAACGGAGTTGCTCGATATGCTCATCCAGAGCTGGAATCTGTTGCGTCTGAAATGAATCTGGAAGCAAACAGGGCTGGAACCCATAAATAATCAGAAATGGAGAGCTCCCAGATGAAGAATTGACCGCACAGTTCCTGGCGAACTCTGCCCAAGGCAACAAGTCGGACCAATTATCATGATGGTCAGTAACGAAACAACGGAGAAATTGTTCCAAGCCCTGATTAGCTCGTTCAGCGGCTCCATTGGTCTGGGGATGGTAGGCAGAGGAGAAGGACAGCTGTATGCCCATCTGTTGGCAAAATGCCCTCCGAAATCTAGACACAAACTGGTTCCCCCTGTTAGACACCAGTACCCTAGGCACTCCATGCAACCGGAATACTTCTCTGGCGAACACCATTGCCAATTCCTTTGCTGAAGGAAGACCACGGAGGGGCACGAAATGAGCCATTTTAGAAAACCTGTCCACCACCATGAATATAAAGGAGTACCCCTTGGACATAGGCAACTCTCCCATAAAATCAATGGAAACATGAGACCAGGGGCGTTCGCCATTAGGCACCGGTTGAAGCAAGCCCACAGGGAGATGTCTCGGGGTCTTAGCGCGGGCACAGGTGGCACAGGCATTTGTAAATTCGGCACAATCGTTTCTCATGGAGGGCCACCAAAATAACTGAGAAAGGGACCATAACAATTGGTCTCTACCAATATGTCCCGCAGCCTTAGAGGAATGGTAGGTTTCAAGCAGCCTAGTACGAAATGGTTCATCGACAAAACATTTGCCCACTGGAGTTTCATGGGGAGCGGACCCCTGAGAGGCCAGGATCTCCTCCCCTAAAGGAGAAGTGATACTCGTGCGTATAGTAGCCAGTATTCTATCAGGTTGGATGATGGGTGCTGGTGCTTCCACTCTGTCACTGTCGGCCTCAAATTGTCTTGACAGTGCATCCGCCCTGATATTCTTTGACCCCGGTAAGAATGATACAATGAAATTAAATCGAGACAGGAACAGTGCCCACCTGGCCTGACGGGAGGACAATCTCTTAGCCTCCGAGAGATAAGTCAGATTTTTATGATCTGTTAGGATTAATACGGGAGTCTTGGTACCTTCAAGCAAATGACGCCACTCCTTAAGAGTGAGGATAATGGCCAATAACTCTTTGTCACCTATCTCATAGTGGCCTTGAGTGACAGTCAACTTCTTAGAGAAAAACCCACAAGGTCTGAGAGTACCACCTTTCTCGTGTCGTTGCAAAAGTACTGCCCCAACCCCAATATCTGAGGCATCCACCTCTAATGTAAATGGAAGTAGAGGATTGGGGTGGGATAACACAGGAGCTGCAGCAAATGCCAGCTTCAAATTCTCAAAGGCATTCTCAGCAGATACCGGCCAACAAGAAGGATTAGCGCCCTTGTGCGTAAGATCGGACAAAGGTTTAACAATGGAAGAAAAGTTCTTAATAAACCGCCTATAATAATTAGCGAAACCCAGGAAACGCTGTATGGCTTTAAGCCCCTTGGGTTTTGGCCATTGTAAGACAGCTGACAACTTATCCTTGTCCATGGCAATGCCATCATTGCCAATTATGAACCCCAAGAATGGCACACTGGTTCTATGAAAGTCACATTTTTCCAGTTTACAAAATAATTTGTTCTCACGGAGTCGTAGCAATACTGCGGATACATCTTTGATGTGCTGTGCCATGTCTTGAGAGTAAATCAATATATCGTCCAGATAAACCACAACACATGTCTGTAACATATCTCTCAGAACGTCGTTTATCAGTTCCTGGAAAACTGCGGGGGCATTACATAGCCCAAATGGCATTACAAGATACTCGTAGTGCCCAGCTCAAGTATTAAAGGCAGTTTTCCACTCATCACCTGCTCGAATGCGCACCAGATTGTAAGCGGCCCGTAGGTCCAATTTGGTAAAAATCGAAGCGCCCTTAAGCCTGTCAAAAAGCTCGGTGATGAGTGGTATTGGGTATGCGTTTTTTGCCATTAGTTTATTCAAGCCCCGGTAGTCAATGCATGGTCTTAATTCGCCATTTTTCTTTTTTACAAAAAAGAACCCAGCCCCAGCTGGAGAGGTAGATTTTCGTATGATCCCTCTAGCAAGGGCATCAGAAATGTAATCCTCCATAGCCTTATTTTCCTCACAAGATAATGGATAAGTGCGTCCTTTCGGAGGTACTGCCCCAGGCTGCAATTCGATGCAACAATCATAAGGTCTATGCTGAGGTAGCAAACTGGCCTCTCCTTTGCTAAAAACATCGCCAAACTGTTGGTACACATCCGGTATAGCCGAGGAGGTGCACAGGACCTTAACCGGCTGGATGAAGCACTTGTCCATACAAAACTGGGACCAAGCAGCAATTTCACACTTTTTCCAATCAAATTGTGGGTTATGTAACTGTAACCATGGAAAGCCCAATATTACCGTATGGTGCGGAGAATTAATCAGTTGAAACTGCTGCTCTTCTCTGTGAAGTGCCCCAATAGTCATAGACAGTGGCATAGTTTCAAACATAACCTGAGGCGGTTCTAAGGGTCTGCTATCAATCGCTTCAATAGTCAAGGGATTTTCTCTTTCAATGCGTGGAACTCCGTGCAATTCAGCAAAGGTATTATCCATAAAATACCCTGCTGCACCAGAGTCAACCAAGGCCAAAACCTCCACAGAGCGTTGTGCTCAAGATAATACCACCTGTATGGTGGGTTTCATTGTGCCCGACACTGGGGACGATTGTACACCACCTAGGGCCTGTCCCCCAAGGTACCCTAGGTGTGTGCGTTTCCCGGACGTACCGGACAGGAATTTAGCAAATGCCCTTTTTTACCGCAGTATAAACACAACCCTTGTCTTCTGCGATAAAGTCTCTCAGCCTTGGTTAGTCTAGTGAAGCCTATTTGCATAGGTTCACTTGTCTCCCGTACAGGTTCACTAGACTTCAATGCCAGGGGAGGGATGGTGGGCAAAACATGCCACTAGGCTCATTATTCTTTGACCGTAACTTACGATCTCTGGCAATTGATCTCTCACGTATTCTGGAGTCAATTATCATAACATATTCAATATAGTCATCTAGATCAATAGGTAGATCTTTAGCAGCGATTTCGTCCTTAATGTGGTCATTCAGGCCTTGAGAAAAAGCTGCCAATAATGCCTCGTTATTCCAACCTACCTCTGCTGCCAATGTGCGGAATTCAATGGCGTAGTCGCCTACTGTACGCCTGCCCTGATGTATCTCCATAAGGCATTTGGCAGCAGAGGTGGTTCTACCAGGAGGCTCAAACACTCTTCGAAAGGATTGCACAAATTCTCTAAAGTTTTTAGTACAAGGTTTAGCATTCTCCCACAAGGGGTTAGCCCAAGCCAAAGCTCTGCCAGTGAGCAAAGATATTGCAAACCCCACCTTACTACGATCATTGGGAAATGCGTGTGCCGTCAATTCCATAAAAATCTCGAGTTGGTTGATGAACCCTCTGCAGAGACTAGGGTCACCATCGTATCTTAGCGGCAAAGGTGCAGAAGCCGTTAACCCTTTAACAGTGCCCCCTAGGGGTCTGGTATCACTCTCTGGTGTCTGACTTGGCGAGACCACCGGGCTAGAGCTAGATTTGTCAGCAAGTACCGTGCGTTCAAGGATCGTTTGAATTGCAACTGCCAACTGATCCAAACGTTGCTCGTGCACATCCATCCTCCAATGGATATTCTGTGCATTACCTTCACCTTTGCTGTCTGAGGTCATGGCCCTTTCGTACTGTCGCGGTTTATTATGACTCTCAGACACAAGTTTTAGGTAAAAATCAATTTGATTGAAATAATAAATTGATAACGTAGGATGGCAATCACATACATACAGATATATTCAGAATATAAAAAGACAGAAGGCAGACTCTACCGGTCCTGTCAATATACCGGACAGGACAGTCTGAAGTAATAGAATGTTAGGCTCTACCGGCCTTGCCAATACCGGGTAAGGCAACCTGCAGATGGAATCGCATAACGGTTCTACCGGCCTTACCAAATTACCGGGCAAGGCAGCCTCAATAGATTCATAATGTAGGCTCTACCGGCCCTGCCAATACCGGGTAAGGCAACCTCAGATGGAATGTGGCAAAAGGTTCACCGGCCTTACCAATACCGGGCAGGGCAGCCCAGAGATAGTAGCAGCAGTCAGATGGTAATGGCAAATTGACAGGATCGTAAGCAACCCAGTGTACACACACTGAGACTAACAGGGGAATCGTAAAGCCGCAAGGCTTTGGAGCAAACCAGCGTCCGCACGCTGGGACCAACACTGAATTGTATAGCCGATAGGCTTAGGAGCAAACCAGTGACCGCACACTGGTGTAACAAGCGAGTTAGTATAGCCGTAAGGCTTAGGAGCAAACCAGCGTCCTCACGCTGGGACCAACACAGAATTGTATAGCTGATAGGCTTTGGAGCAAACCAGTGACCGCACACTGGTGTAACAAGCGAGTTTGTATAGCCGCATGGCTTTGGAGCAAACCAGCGTCCGCACGCTGGGACCAACACAGGATAGTATAGCCGATAGGCTTTGGAGCGAACCAGTGACCGCACACTGGTGTAATAAGCGAGTTTGTCTAGCCGCAAGGCTTTGGAGCAAACCAGCGTCCGCACGCTGGGACCAACACAGGATTGTATAGCCGATAGGCTTTGGAGCAAACCAGTGACCGCACACTGGTGTAATAAGCGAGTTTGTCTAGCCGCAAAGCTTTGGAGCAAACCAACTTCCGCACGCTGGGACTAACACAGGATTATATAGCCGATAGGCTTTGGAGCAAACCAGTGACCGCACACTGGTGTAACAAGCGAGTTTGTCTAGCCGCAAGGCTCTGGAGCAAACCGGCGTCCGCACGCTGGGACCAAAACAGGATTGTATAGCCGATAGGCTTTGGAGCAAACCAGTGACCGCACACTGGTGTAACAAGCGAGTTTGCCTAGCCGCAAGGCTTAGGAGCAAACCAGCGTCCGCACGCTGGGACCAACACAGAATTGTATAGCCGATAGGCAGTGGAGCAAACTAGTGACCGTACACTGGAGTAACAAGCAATGTCGCCGACGCGACCAGGCAGGAGGTTGCCAGGATACAGGAGACAGGCGATGCGATGACAGGAACCAGCAACGATCAGTCAGGTCAGGAAACAGCAGAGAAGAAGTTCAGCAGGAACTGCAACACCAGAGACTAGGCCGGAACCAGGACTGGAAGTACTTCAGCATGCAGGAAACACTGGAACAGTAGAGATCAGGAACTCAGGAACACACGAGATCAGGAACTCAGGAACACTGGAACAGAGGCCCAGCTATCACTGGCATAGTGATAGCAAGAAGGTCAGAAACAACACGAAAGGGCAACCAAAGGGTGCCCAATCCAGGTTTAAATAGGCAATGAAAGGCGGGCTATCTGCAGACAGCCAATAGCAGCCCCCTACTGGTGACAGACAAGGAACTGCAGCAATCACGGGCACCGTGATAATCCCCAAGAATGAATACTTATGGATCTAAGGAGATGTTAACTGAGAAAAGGTGGTGAATAAACTGTGCAACCTTGGACTAGAAAGTCTGCATGACAGGGCAAGCCAACCAAATATGGAGGATATCACCCCTGCCACCACAGTCCCTCTAACAGCGATCAGAGATGTCCGTGTTGATAGAGTGAAGCTTTGCAGGAGTATGATACCACCAGAGCAAGATCTTAAATTAATTTTCTTTTGTGTTTGTGCAAATAGAGGTGCAGGAGGCATTCAGCCAAATCCTGATCCAGATGTCATCCACAATTTCCAAGCCCAGGTCCCATTACAATTCCCTCATGTATTTATGCTTGTAGCTCTCAGCTGGAGGATCAAGCAATATATAAATAGTAGATATACGAGCTGTGGTGAGGGTAGGGCGCAGGCAACACTTCTTGAACAGCATTAAAGGAGGGAAAGTCAGGGAAGGAGCCAAAGAAGACAGATAATGCCGTAGTTGTAGGTATTGGTAGAACATGGATTGGAGGAGCATGTATTTGGTCCTAAGGCACTGAAAGGAACATAGTCTATTTCTATTAAGGTCCTCAATAAAATGGATCCCCGCAGCAGATCAAGCGAGGAAGGCATTTTGCGAAGTGCCAGGTGGAAAAGCAGGATTGCCAAAAAGAGGTGAGAGCTCGGAATTAGGAGCATGCAAGTCAGAGTTGCATGCCCTGTCAGCATGGAAGATAACTGGCTGAAATGAGATCATTAGTAAGTGTGTAGAAGATACAGGGGTAGGGCATTTCGGGTGTCATAGGAGGCTAGGGAGAGAAAAAGGTACCACTGAGTCATTCTCAATATTCACCCACTGTGGAGGACCAGAGGTCTCAAACCAGCAAAGTAACTGTCTAAGGTGGCTGGCAAAGTGTCGGGAACCACAATCCACCTGAGTGTAGAGAGTTCATAAGGTCAGCCCTAGCAATTCGGGGCTTCCAACCTTGACTGCAGATTGAAACACATGCAGGGAGAACAATTGTATCCAGACCAGGAGAGTCTGAAAGTAGTATAGCAACCTGGGAACAATGTTCATTTTTACCGAATGGATTCGTCCCAGACAAGAGATGTGTCACGCCTCATCTTCATCCCTGACCTCTCCTATTTAAGGCCGGTAATCCGTACCTGTGCTCCCCGATTATTCAGGTCTGTCTTCTGTTTCCGGATCCTTCTGCTTCCTGGGTTGCCGGATATCGTTCCTCCTTCCGGCTGGAGGCTTGCGGCTTGCTGCTGCCTTCCCTGCTCAGTTGTCTGGCGGGCGTCCGCCTTCTGGCTTTTTCCCTTCCCTGTTGGTTGGTCCGGGGTCCAGGGGTGTTCTGGGGTCCCCACCGCCTGACTACCTGCGGCGGCCGCTTTGAGTCCCGTCCTCCTTTCCACCCGCACAGCAGGTCTGACTGGCGGGTTGGCCGTCCGTTACGAGGGCCAGGCGGTGCGCTCCCTAGGCGTCCTCTGGTGAGGCTCTGGGTCTGAGGCCTGTCTCTTCCGGTGATCCAGCAGCTCCGCATGGGATAGGAGGCCCTTCCTCTCCCTACTTTTGGGTTGGACGTACCTCTCCTGGACGGTCGCTGCCGGTCCCCGGGGTGGGGGCTTTGGGTTTGGGGTCTTTGTAGCCTAGCGACCAGGCCTCGAGTTCCCTTGTCTCCAGGGCCCTTCCTCTCCAATAGCCCCGGGAATTCTTCCTTGCTGCAGTTCCTGGCTCCTGTTACAAGGGATCTGTTTGGGTAAGTGAGTTACTCTCTGAGTTTTCCTCCTTTGTCTTCCTGGTAGGTGGGTGCCCTTTGGGGTGGGCTTGGGGGTCTCCTCTCTTTCCTCCTGCCCTTGTTCTCTGTGGAATTGAGGGCTGGTGGGTGTGAGGGCTGGTGTCCCTGGCCGTGCAGTCCGTCCTTCTGCCTAGGGGACGGGGGTTGTTGCTCCCTGTTTATCCCTTACCTGTCCTGGTGGGGGTCCTGGGGGGAGAGGCCTCTGCAGTCCTCTAGACGGGTCCTGGTTTAGGGGTTTTGGTGGTGTGGGGTTGTGGTGGTGCCTCCTCCCTATGTCCCTTTCCTCCCTTAGAGGGGGCTTCCAGGAATTCCACTGTTGTGTGGTCTTCCATCTGCTCTCCCCTCCATAGACCAAGGTGGGCCTCCCGTCCTTGGGTGGTTTTCCACTGCCTTTACACCCACGTCGGCCGTCTAGCTCAGGTGGCCATCGTCGGTGGACTGGCACATCCCTTTCCGGTAATCTTGCCAACTGCGGCCTCCTCTGCGATCTGGGGTCCAGGGACTGTTGACCTCTGCGACCTCACCCTTGGTTTAGTGACCTGCGACCCTGACAAGATGTTAAAACCAAGCCAACGGGTCATTTTGTTCTGCAATGCACAGAATAGAGATGGAAAGTTGGGTGGAATAATGGGGAGTCAGAGTAATCCCCAGATAACACAGAGCATCTACCTGCCATTTGAGCGTAACATTAGACTGAAGAAACTCAACTTCTTTCTAAGCCATCTCTATTGGAAGGACCTCTGATTTACTTGTATTAATTTTGTAACCAGAACTGTTGAAATTGGAGTAAGAGGACGAGGAGATTCGCTAGGGATTATGTTGTCCACATATAACAATCTCTTGTGATGGCCACTGGGGAGAAGAAACCCCTGAATATTAAGATTGTCCCGAATCAGTTCAGCAAGAGGTTCAACCACCATTGAAAACAGAAGTGGTGAAAGAGGGTAACCTTGACTGGTACCATTAGTAATAGAGAAACAGCAGGTAGCTTGAGGGTCGAGACCTGATAGAGTTCCGATCACCTGAAGGAAAGCTCCCTCAAAACCGAAGCAGCAGAGTAATTCAAAAAGGTAGTTAGGCTATGGAATTCTTTGCCTTGGGATGTTGTGTTTGCAGATGCAACTGCAACTGCATTCAAAAAAGCAATGGATGCCTATCTAGCACAGAACAATATTGACAATTATGACAAATGGCTTCAAAGCAAATAGGATATTGATCTGGGGAACTATTTGACTATCAATTGGAGTCAGGAAGGAATAATTCCACCCCACACACACTTGGGACTAGATTGGAAATGGCTCCAGAGGGCTTTTTTTGCCTTCCTCTGGATCAACAGGGGTGTTTTTGGCATGGGCTGGACTTGATGGACTCATGTCTTTTTTCAGCCTTATCTACTATGTTACTATGTAATGGATTCGATCAAAAGCCTTCTCTGAGTCAAGACTCAACAGAACTGTCTCCCTAGCCGAAGTATTGGCCATATGAATAATATTAATGATTTTTGTAGTATTGTCACCTGCTTGACAACCTGGAATGAAACCGACATGGTCATTATGAATCAACCTGGGAAGGAATGGTGATAAAAGCATGTCCAGTATCTTACTATACAGTTTCAAATCTGAGTTCAGAAGCAAGATTGGTCAATAATTGGCACAATTAAGTGTGTCTCCCCAGGTTTAGGGATCAGGGTGATTTGTCTGGTCACATCCACCAAGGCAGTACCGGACATCATATAGTGGTTGAATGTTCTTACTAAGGAAGTATTTAGCGGACCTTGCAAAGATTTATAAAAGGCATTCGGTAGGCCATCTGGTCCCAGAGCTTTATCCGGCTTTAATGATTTGAGGACAAATTGAAATTACTCAGGTGAAATGGGAGCATTTAGACTCTTGCAGCCAGAATTGGAGAGACGAGGGAGGGTAACAGACTGAAGGAAGGTGGAAATTGACCAAAAGTACCGTAGGGGTAGGCGCGTGGAGTGATTCGGTAAATTATACAAGGCAGAAAATTAGGAATAAAATTCCTTCTAAATATCCTGAGGGTTATGAAGCAGGGGTCATTTGCTGCTTTTGATAGAATTTGAGAACAGACACGTGAAGACCGCAGTTCGTTATTCAATATTCTGTGCAGTTTGTTAGCTCTCTCGTAAAAGAGTTGTCCAGACCAATTAATTTGCTTCACCACCATTTCCAATGTGTGGTTATTAAGGGCCTCCCTCCAGGTCTTTTAATACATATCTTTTTCCTCCAAAGCTTCATCCATTCACAGAAGGAACCTCAATGAATAGGAATAGGACACATTATCATAGATGGGTATTGCCAAAAACCTGGAGTTCAATGTACCCATCATTATATTGGGAATCCTGAGCAAGCTTGGTGCCCTTAGAAGTCAGGGAGCTACTCCGACTGAAAGAGAATTTAACCTGTACTAACCCCAAGATCCATTTGGAGTTGATCCATTTCTGCTTCTATCCAACTTTTATCTGAATCAGCTCAAGTTCATACATGAGTATATACATGAGTAGATACAGCTACATATTTTGACTAAATATATATCCCCATATTATGAGCTGAATAACACAGATATCCTGATATCTGGTCTCTCTCAAATTACAGATCACTGCTTTCACCTGCGATATAAAGTTAATCCTTCCACACCATCCTGTGTCTTTCTCTATTCCACTGTCAGCTTCTCACTCTGAGAGTGAAATAGCAGATGATGTGGTGAAATAGCGGATGATGTGGTGAGGGGGCTGATTTCTCGCTCAGACTGGTATCAGGGCTGACTTTTTATCGGAGGCAGTAGCTGCAATCTATGATTGGGGGAAGCCAATCTAAAATTACATCTAAAATTAATATTTGCGAATGAAGCCATCCATCCAACGGTTAAGTAGTACAGACATTCTACCCCCTCTTCAGTGACTTATTGACCTTTCAACATCTCTTTAGTGCATTAACGATCTTCCACTATTGTATAAATACTTTAACCACCTCCAAAGATGTAATTAAACAATACAACTGACAGACAACAGAAAAGTGGAAGATGCCATTTAATGTAGATAAGTGTAAGGTAATGCTTTTGGGCTGTAGAAACAAACATGCTACATATACACTAAATGGGAAACAAATCCTCATCAGGGAAAGACTTATTGGTACTGATAGATGATAGACTTCACAGCAGTGTGCCAGAGCAAATGGGATACTATCCTGCATAAAAAGAGGTGCACGGGATGTGAATATATTTCTGCCTCTATATAAATCCTTATTAAGGCTTCATCTAGAATATGGAGTACAGTTTTGGGCACAAGTTTTAAAAAATACATTATTCAACTGGAAGAATTGCAGAAACATGCAACAAAACTGATGAATGGATTGGAGGATCTGAGTCATAAACTAGCCAAACTGGGTTTATTTGCATTAGAGAAGAAACCAAACTGTTGATATGATTACCAGTTACAAATATATTCAAGATCAATACAAACAACTCTCCAATTTATTATTTACTGAAAGAGTTGTAGAACAAGAAGTCATCCATTAAGACTAGAGGAAAGGAGCTTTTGACTAAAACAAAGGCAGGGATTTGTTTACAGTAAGGGCACTAAAACTGTAGAATTCTTTGCCTCTGAATGTTGTGCTTGCAGGGACCGTAACTGCTTTCAAAATAATGGATACCTATCTAGCACAGAATAAAATTGAGAATTATGAGAGTTGGCTTCAATGCAGATAGATTGTGGATCCAGAGAACTATCTGACTGCCATTTGCAGTCGGAAAGGAATTGTTTTACCAGCTTCGGGCTGGCATGGGCTGGACTTGATGGAAGCATTTTTTTTAGCCTTATCAACTATGTTACTTTGTCATCTCATCTGTGTTGTGATCCTCTGTCTATAAGATGTGAACACAATGAAAACTTTGCCAAAAATATTTTTTTTAAAAAATTGAGTAGACATTACTGAGGCATACCACCCAACATTTCAAATAACCAAAGAGTGACACTTTTTCTTTTAGGCGGTGTTGCTGGGGGAGAGGCTGGTAGGCCAAGCATTACAGAGAATTTTTAGATTAAAATATGACCTATTGGTCCTTCTGTGTAATAGAATGATTTAGAGCAAGACCAAAGTATTTTATTTAGAGAGATTACATTATAAACGCATACTCTGAAATGTAACCCTTTGAATGCTAGAAAAGTAATCAACGCATTGCAACGCAATGTGATGAATATCATGCTGACGCTGAAAGGGCTAAACAAACATAATGTCAGTTTTAGGGCTGTGGCGCAATGTGATACATGTATATACACACTACATAGTCTGATCTCCTATAAAGAGGGACATCAGGGTGGGAAAGAAGGACAGAGGGATTTAGGGCTTGATCCAAATGCTGGCGTTAAAACCAACGTGAAGAAAAAACTGCCTTCGCAGGTTAGCCAAGATCGGGTTACGTGAGATTCAAATCTTCCTTACCCAGAAAAGTTAATGAGTGATGACCAACAAAATACACGTTCACCTTAAACCTGCATTGCATAGAAAATCTTACCTAAAAACACACGATAAAAATGTTACCAAGCACCACAGCCAATCACAGCACTCCATAGTAGAAAGTTCAGTCAGAAAACCCAAAATCACTGAAGACAGTTCTGAACAGCATTCTCTGTGCTTCTCTACCCAGCCAGTAAGGGAACACAGGGATGGCTTTCAGCACCATGGACAGCATTGAATGCCATAGGGATGTGTACTGCTCACCCCTGTGGCATTCAAAGGGTTACAATAAAGAAAACTAGTACACCAAGCACTACACAATGTCCCCCTTCGACATCCCCCCCTTAGTATGTCCACATATATTGCATATATGCAACATACTATCTCCATCCACATTCACCTCAGGGACTGCCATGTAGTGGACAAAGCTGTCTGATATTCAACACTTAACTCTTTGAGTACCAGAGAGGTAGGAAAGCACTGCTTAGCATGTTTCCTACCCCTCTTGTACCCAAAGGGTTAATAGGCAAGGAATAGACTACATACCTTGCCTGTATATGTGTGTGTTTAAAACATTTGTTTTATTAAGAAAACTTTTATTAAAAACCTATATAATAATTCGCTAAATCGTGTGTAACGCCGCGACATGCGTAGTAGACACTGCTGAGCGTGCTGCAGTCATGCGCAGTACAGACTGCCCGCACCGCGGCTGATACAGAGCTGGGCGCTCAGAAGGAGCGTCCAGCTCTGTATCAGCCGTGGCGCGGGCATTCTCTACTGCGCATGACTGCCCCGCGACCGGGTGGCAGTGGCACTGTGGCCCGTGTAACGGGCTGTTCAACTAGTATGTACATATTAGATGTCAAGGAGGGTGTCATGACCCCTCATGATACCTCCCTACCATGAGGCCAAAGATTGCCCTTTAATAACGTTAAGCACAAATAAGCTATGTGCAACATAGCTTATATGCGCTTTTATGGTTTATGAAACCATCAGACCTCAAAGGGGGGGGCACCAGGACCTCTCCTGTTAGCCCCCCTACCATGGGTCATCTATCCAAAATGATAGATGATCCATGGGGTGACCCCAAAGGCATTCACTGCCTTCTTGATGCTGCCGCAGTCCCATCATTCAGTCAGTCACCCGGGGTCAAACCGGGTGACTGATTAAGTGATCAGAGCGCAGGACTGCTTCCTGAGTGAGAAGGGACAAAGTTGTAGAATGTGCAATGCCAGGCAGGGGACAATGTCGACGAGTGAGGAGGGGAGAGAGGTATCGGAGGAAACGGGCAGAAAATACAACCTTGCCACCCGCTTCCTCCGATGCCTCTCTCCCCTCCACCTGCTTCCTCCAATGCCTCTGTCCAGTCTCAGTCACCCGGGTTGACCCCTATCAAACCAGGTGACTGATTAAGTGATCAGAGTGCAGGGCTGCTTCCACAATTGTATCTTTACTTAGATCTCTTCATTCATAATGTCCTACCTCCTGTGTCCCATTGCTATTTCTACTTTTGCTCCACTCTCCGTTTGAAGGAGAGTGGAGCAAAAGTACTAATAGCAATGGGACACAGGAGGTAGGGCATTAAACATGAATGAGATCTAAGTAAAGATACAATTGTGGAAGCAGCCCTGTGCTCTGATCACTTAATCAATCACCCGGTTTGACCCTGGGTGACTAACTGAATGATGGGACCACGGCAGCATCAAGAAGGCAGTGAATGCCTTTGGGGTCTCTCCATGGATCATCTAACATTTTGGATAGATGATCCATGGTAGAGGGGCTACCAGGAGAGGTCCTGGTGCCCCCCTTTGAGGTCTGATGGTTTCATAAACCATAAAAGCGCATATAAGCTATGTTGCACATAGCTTATTTGCACTTAACATTATTAAAGGGCAATTGTTGGCCTCATGGTAGTGAGGTATCATGAGGGGTCATGACACCCCCCTCGAGGTCTAATATGTATATGTTTAATAAAAGTTTTCTTAATAAAACAAATGTTTAAAACACACACACACATATACAGACAAGGTATGTAGTCCATACCTTGCCTATTAATCCTTTGGGTACCAGAGGGGTAGAAAACATGCTAAGCAATGCTTTCCTACCTCTCTGGTACTCAAAGAGTTAAGTGTTGAATATCAGACAGATTTGTCCACTACATGGCAGTCCCTGAGGTGAATGTGGATGGAGTTAGTATGTCGCATATATTTAAAGGCTATTGGTTAGCCTGTGATTGTGGGAGGACCAAGTTACCTCTCATATACTATCATCAGGGAACCTGGGAAGCGAGCGTCTTTCGGGTTCTGTACAGAACTTCATGTCATCAAACAAGGACAGTGGAAGTCTAAGCGAGTCGCGTCACATCCTGTTCGCGCCAAACAACCCGGTCCGTCTGAAAGTGGTATCGTATCACAGCCATGTTGGGGTATTGGGTTTTGTTTAACCCCTTAAGTACCAGCGGTCCAGGGAAGTTACTTCCTCTTAAGGACCGCTTTGATCCTTGCCGATGCGCTGGTACACGTGACCTGTTACGCGTACCGGCGTGCGGCTTGGAGGCCTAAGAGAGATCGCTCCGGTCTTGGAGCGATCAATTTTAGGCCCAGTTTTTTCTTACAGAGCTCCCGGTAGAGTGATGTAAGTAAAAAGTACGTGACGTGCTATGACAGTCACTGGTCCTTAAGGGTATAAGGACTGTGATGGTCATACCACATCACGTAGTCCTTAAGGGGTTAAGCACTGTCCTCTAGGCACAATTCCACCCCCCATCTCTCCTATCTGGTACCAGCGACTGTGGGATGCGATGGCTAGCCTCTGCTTCAATTCAGCGACTCAAGTCGCAGTACAGATGCTGGGCATCACCACCACTCCACACACCATTGCTCTTGCTTCATGCTGTAATTCTCCCATTTGACTCTTTTACTGCCAGAGGGGTACGCGATGCATGTCCATTCACCCCCTGACACTTAAACAGTCAATAAGCTTGCCAGCCTCATGTCTGCTGCTCTCGGTGCTAGAGCTCCACTTAACTGGCTTCCCGGTAGTGGAGCTAATGTAAAATCAATGATACGGCCCCTGTCCACTCTACATATTACATCATGCTCTACGTTAACCCCTTTAGTGCCACAGCTACTACACCCCTCGTTTTATTGCTGCTGTGGCCATAGAGCACTTTGTTTGTGGTTTCTTGGTCTCCGGTGCATTGCAAAGCGCTTTTACAGCTCTCTAACAGGATGTATACCAATTTAAATTATGTTCTAAACTGTGGTTTGCTGCATTTCATGTGAAGAAAAAGACAAAAGAGGGCGCCTGATGGTGCCTTATATCCTTATTGTAAACTCAATAGAGTATATTCGATTTGTTTTATACTCACAAATATGATGGCTATGGAAAGACTTATGTCCCTCCACAGCAAAACACGCCTACAGAGAAAGAAACCCTGTCTCTGCTCAGGGAACTGGGTACTGGAACGATGAATATCACCACTTTGCTGCTTTCATATTACACAATTTAAATATTTATTAAAAAAAACTCCAAATACAATGATTGGAGAAATATTAAAATTATACTAAATAAAATCAACAATTGATGAGCCCAAAATATAACGTTTCGTGGTTCTAAGACCACTTCATCAGATTTAGCTCTAACTCAAACTTGATCATAAAAAAGCAACAATACATGTACCCATATTTAAACATTCCTTATCCTATCACCATTGAAACATTCTTTTCAAAATAATTGGTCAAGACGTTCCAATTAATCCGATTGGTCTTCCACATGATAACACGATTTCACCCACCTATTTACAATTAAACATATACCATGACTTACTTGATGTATTAAAAACCGTTATGACCCAGGTTTTGATTTATTTGAATGGTCATGTCACTTAATGTTATGTCACTTGATGTTAGGTGTGATACGTAATTGTGTGGGACTCGAGATTAGTTTATTGCGCATGTTCGAATGTTGGATTTTTTCGTTTGGACTACCGATAGAGATTTGGGTCATGTGATATTCGCATACGTATAGAGCTCATGTTGAGTCTATTGCGCGTGTTCGGATATCACATGTGGAATGATGGGACGCAGATTGTTGTGCGCATGTTTGTTGAGCCCGAGTCGGGTTCATGCGCAGGTCCGGATATTAGGTAACATTGTTTGATAGTTGTGGGTTGATGTCACCAGGATGTTAGAGTGCGTGTGTTTTCCGTTCACTGCGCATGTGTGCACAACAGATACTTCCGTTTAGAAGAGCGCATGTTTGTTGAGCCCGAGTCGGGTTCATGCCCAGGTCCGGATATTAGGTAATATTGTTTGATAGTTGTGGGTTGATGTCACCAGGATGTTTCACTGCGCATGTGTGCACAAAAGATACTTCCGTTTAGAAGAGTAATCAAAACCTGGGTCATAACGGTTTTTAATACATCAAGTAAGTCATGGTATATGTTTAATTGTAAATAGGTGGGTGAAATCGTGTTATCATGTGGAAGATCAATCAGGGATTAATTGGAACGTCTTGACCAATTATTTTGAAAAGAATGTTTCAATGGTGATAGGATAAGGAATGTTTAAATATGGGTACATGTATTGTTGCTTTTTTATGATCAAGTTTGAGTTAGAGCTAAATCTGATGAAGTGGTCTTAGAACCACGAAACGTTATATTTTGGGCTCATCAATTGTTGATTTTATTTAGTATAATTTTAATATTTCTCCAATCATTGTATTTGGAGTTTTTTTTAATAAATATTTAAATTGTGTAATATGAAAGCAGCAAAGTGGTGATATTCATCGTTCCAGTACCCAGTTCCCTGAGCAGAGACAGGGTTTCTTTCTCTGTAAGCGTGTTTTGCTGTGGAGGGACATAAGTCTTTCCATAGCCATCATATTTGTGAGTATAAAACAAATCGAATAAACTCTATTGAGTTTACAATAAAGATATAAGGCACCATCAGGCGCCCTCTTTTGTCTTTTTCTTCACATGTGCTATGTGCTCTTGCAGTGGTTTTGAGGAGCAGCCTGGTGGTGAATAATTATATTGCTGTATAGGGGACGGCGCGGAAAAAATATCCCCTGTGTATATGTGTCAACTAACATATATTTGTTGAGTTGACCAATTTATATTGTGAGTATAATTTGAAAGGGAAAGTGTGGGTTGATTCCTGAAGTTTTTGCACTAGGAGCGCCTTCTGTTTTTTGTCTTTGCTACATTTCATGTCAGTGTCATCCTGATTAAATCCTACGTTCTCCGATTATCATTCCAATCCTGTTTTCTTTGTTGAATTTCTGCTTTATGCTTGCACATTCTCTTTTGCTCTTCTCATTATGGACTGCTCTCTGCTCCTCTAACCGCTGTTGCTGTATTGTGACAGAAGGCTTTGATGCTTCCTCCTTCTGGTACCCCTTACCACCCTACATTCGCCAAGCCTCAACCTTCAACTATATTAAATAGCACCTTTTAAATGTAACACTACTTAAGGTGTAAACCTTAACTAGTGCACTATCAGAATTTTCATAAATCACACTCCTTCGTATACCAGATCATATTGTAACTACATTAATCACACTTACGTTCAGATACGTATGAAGCTGGTGTACTTATAATTAGAGCAACTTGTTGCAACTTCACCCTGGCGAAGAATAATGTACACATAGAGATTGTTTTTATTTTTCCCCTGTTCAGCATTTTGTTTGCCCTGTGATTTATCCATTTTTCTGTCTACATGGTCCTGTATGTCTTACTTATATGCATGATTCTATATTTGTGCAACACTGATGGATATGTTGGCTCTTTATAAATAATACGTTCACTTTTTTGATTTATTAAAGACTTAGGCATTCCCAGGGTATAGCAGATAGTCATAGCTGTATACAATCTACATATTTGCTGAGGACAGTTCAGATAAATGAACGCTCCTGCAACTAGCAGCAACTACAGTCTACTCTGTGGAGTTCACCTCCTCTCCCACCCCACTTATCTGGGCCCGCTGCCAGAGTCTCCTTTTCAAACATTCACATCTCTGACACTGAGACATCTCTACATCCCTCCCTTCTCAGTCTCTCACTCCCTGTCTGCTCATTTCCTATGTAGGCTCACTTATTAGTGAAGCTCTCAGACTGTCGGGTATGTGAGTCAATGTTGTAAACGTATCAGTCCCATCACGCACCTCACTTAAGTCTGGGGATTCTGATATACTAAACCAGTAGAGATTCAGGGATTATGTCAACGTATGGTTATTGCTGGGTCTCCTTCTGTACATGTGGTATAATCAGAAATGTCATGATCATTCATGTTATTGCTCTTTGCATCATAAAGGGATTCTCTATTGTCAGTGTCTCGGAAGTAAAGGGCTTCAAGTTTCAAGGTATACTTACTGTTGTTGAATAGGAATTAGTCTATTATCTTCTTAAGATTTGGGGGATAGGGGATATTACTTGTGCAGAGGCAATCGTCTCAGTCACTCATTATTTCATTTTCATATGATCATAGACTTCGTAGGAACAGATATACATCCCACATCACTTACAAGGTTGGCTTTATCTCTTCTTTCCATTTCTTTAGTGCAGGAGTTTAGGTTTATTATTTTCTTTGAGTCTGTCGGTCACCGTCTTTTAGGTTAGGCCCAGGAGGAGTAGTAAGATCCCCCAGGAAATCACGATTCATTTCCCCTCAGTCCAAATCATAGCTAGTATAACGTCTCCTGGTCTCTCTTTTTGAATAGGGCGTCACCTTACCATTATTAGCTTCTCAATCTGTACTTAGGCAAACTGCCAGATTCACCACCCCACCTTCATGGACAGGCATTCGCCTCACGACCCAACTCATAGTTAGAACTGGCATATTTGTTAGGAAGTAGGGACTCACCTTCCCCAATCATTATTAGAATAGTGAATTAAGTTCTTCCCTATCTTTCTTTCTGGTTACATAGAATAGGCATCGGAGATGGACAGCATTTAAACCTCTGGTCATTCAATGGTATTGTTTTCTTTTGTTCTCTCTCCTCCAGGCACAGGATTCATCCACCATGTCTGTCTCATCTGATCTATTTGAAGGCCCAGACAGATTAAACTCACCAAGTCCTGCTTCAGAAAAACATACCCCCGCCTTGTATAAAACTTGGACTGTAGCAAAAATTATTAGGGAATTACAGTCCAGAGGCATTCCATATGCAGCCATCGCTAGGAAGGTGTAATTGTTTAAACTTTTGTTTAATCCCCCTAACATGCCCACGCCCAGAACCAGTCAAAGTCCGACCCCTTCCTCATCCCAGTCTCATTCAGCTTTAACTGATTTACAGGCATCATTTGCCACACTGGCGCAATCTGTGGCATCCATCCACGCCAGGTTGGACAGCATGGAACATACACCATCATGCCCTCAAGTCCCTCAGATGGTGTGCCTAGGTATATCCCCTAGCCCAGATTTATCCCCTGGTAGGGTAGTACCCGCCATAGCTCCTGCTCATTTTATCCAGGCTCAGTTAAAGAAAGACATCATAGATGGTAAAGATGTTAATCTTGTGAGTTTATTAATATCCTCTCAAGATTACGTCGAAAACAAATCATTCTCTTGTGAACAGGTTTCGGTGGTTTTAAAATCCAAGGATCCTAGGTTGGGGAAAAAAATATCAATCACGGAATTCGTATTAGCTTTTAGTTTATTTTGTGATATCATTTGTTCAGTCCACCCCTCACGCAGAGAGGAGCTGGATCACTATCTGTACAGGGTGGTAGAGCTAGGGCACAAATATGGTGGCTACGGTTTTTACAACTATCACCGTTCCTTCTCCGCAAAAGCAGCAGCCACCCTTGCCCAGTTTAATATCACTTTGGATTGGAGTCAGCTAGACACGGAGTTATTTTGTAGACATTTTGCAGGTCTCCGCACGCCTACTTGCTCCGTGTGCCAGTCTGCTGACCATTCTGCTAACCTGTGCCCAGGCATAATCCAAACTACAAGTTCCCCTGGTACACAGGACAATCAGAGCAGTGGACCACCGGTCAGTGCCAAGGTCGACCATCTGGGAAGACCTATAGTGTATTTTGGCAAATCCCAGTTTGCAACAACTATAATTATAATGGGTGTAGTTTCAACGGGTGCAGACTGGTCCACCTCTGCTGTATTTGCAAGAGAGCGCATCCCCGCTCCATTTGCTCACAGAGACTGTTCCCACGGTCATGACTAGGCGGGGTGAACATTGATAATCTCAAAGCTTGTTTAGAATCCCATCCCTCTCCTGGGCTATCTGATTATTTGATCCAAGGATTCACGGAAGGGTTTCATTCGGGCCTCATAGCCTTACCCACAGGTACCTTGGAATGTGAAAATTTGTTATCAGACTTGCAGGAACCACAGCAGGTAGAAGCTCTTCTAAAGTCTGAATTGTCCAAAGGGTTCATCATAGGGCCTTTTGTTGACCCACCTTTCTCCAATTGGCGTATCAACCCCATAGGTTTGGCGTGGCATAAATCCTCTAATAAAGCCCGTTTAATCTATGACTTGTCAGCACCTCATTCTATATCTATACCCAGTCTCAACTCCTTAGTTCCTTCTGAGGAGTTCTCTCTACATTATGTTACAGTGGACGATGCAATCCAGCTCATCATCCAGACAGGCAGAGGTTGTTGGCTCAGTAAGGCAGACTTTCTTTTATTCATAGCTGATGCCTTTAAATTGTTACCTCTCCATCCATCTCTATGGAATTTACACGGGATCAAATGGCAGGGGCTGTACCTGTCTTACATTTGGGGCTAAAAGCAGCGTCAAACTTTTTGACATTTTTGCAGATACTCTCTGCTGGATTCTGCTAAACGAGTACCGATGCCATCACATTATACATTATCTTGACGATTTCCTTACTATTGAACCCCCTCATCTTCCACCTATAGGTTTGCAGAACATCAGTACACTTTTTTCTCATCTAAACATTCCATTATCACATACTAAATCCATAGGGCCAGTCACTAGACTTTGTTTTCTGGGTATCCTACTGGATACCGAAAGGATGGAAGCTAGTCTACCCCAGAGAAGCTCACACAGATTCAATGTCTGATTGCTACCTTCCTCACCAGGGATTCTTGCCAGAGAGTGGAGTTGCAGTCGCTCCTGGGCACTTTAAGTTTCACCATGAGGATAATTCCTCAGGGTAGATCTTTCATTTCCCACCTGTTGAAACTGCTCTCTGGGAATCCTCGTCCGGAAGGTTTGGTATTCCTTGACACATCCACTAAATTAGACCTGGACATGTGGACCCGTTTTCTGAGATCATGGAACGGCCGTTCCATGTTTATACCTCAGGTATCCATCACGTCACCCACTGTCACCATGGATGCGGCCTCGTCAGACAGTTTTTCTGCCATTTATGGTGACCATTGGTTGGCGAATGCTTGGCCCCTGGAGGTAAGTTCTTTTCCCAAATTTAAGCTGACGTCTGCTCTGTTTGAATTGATTCCAATATTGGCAGTGTGGGGTCGGTTTTGGAAGGGGGAAACGGTCCAGTTTAGAACTGATAACGAACTAACAGCCTTCCTGATCAACAAGGGTCGGTCATCCTCACCCCTCATTATGTCATTCCTCAGGAAATCAACTTGGGTTTCACTATATCATAAATTTTCCATAGTGTGTGTTCACATGCCAGGGAGCTGCAATTCACAAGCTGATGCCTTGTCTCGCTTAAATTTCCAGGTATTCCATCAACTTCACCCTACAGCAGATCCATTTCCCACGAGGTGCCCAGATATACAAGCCATGAGGATGGAATAAACATCCATCTTACAGAAGCTCATACCCTCATGCATCAGGCCTTGGCGTCCAGTACCAGGAAATGTTATGACCGAGCCTGGACCCTGTTCCAGAAGTATATCAATCTATACAGACCTTCCCATCCTCATGCAGTCAGCACCATACTAGCTTTCATAGCCTACTGTCATTATTCACTACACCTTTCATATAACACCATCAAGTTATAAGTGGTAGGCATTCAGCATTTCCGTACTATTTTAGACATCCAACCTCAACCTCTTTTGTCCTGCCACTCCATCAAATTAACTCTGAGAGGAATTTCCAAAGCCCCCCCAGAACAAGGCCACCTCTAGACTCCCTAGAGATAGTGGACTGTTTCGGCCCATTTGTCAGGTACTTCATTCTAGACCTTTTTCTGTAGATATTAATAACACCTTGCTAGCCACTACCTTTTTGGCCTTTTATGGGTTTATGAGACCAGGGGAAGTCCCTGTGTCCAAAGTATCAGGAAGGTTTTTAAGCATCTTAGATTTACACCGCAGTTCGGACCATTACATCTTGTCACTCCTCACTACTAAAACTAATCATTTAGGTCCTCCCACCAAGATTTTCTTCTAAGCCCAGTAGCTTACTTAGATGCTTATTTACTCACCTTAAAAGACAAAGCCAGAGATAGCCCTTTGCTTCCTATAGATGGTAAACCCTTTTCTACAGCCCTATTCATCAAATACATAAGGATCATTCTCTCTAGATTAGGTCTTAACCCATATGAATTTTCAGGTCATTCTTTCCGCATAGGGGCCGCCACTTCAGCTTCTCGCAACATGACCCCTACTCATATTATCACACGCATGGGGCGTTGGAAATCTGCTTGTTATATGTCATACATTCCATCACCCATTATGGAGATTAAACATGCTTTCCGCAAATTGGCGTTGTAATACACTCGACATACCATTGGAATAAAGGTTACCGGTTTTCTGTGTATCTGGTCCATTTTTATTTTTGCCCTCTCAGTAGGCCTTTACAACCTTCGGATAGAGCACACTGCTTCCGATTATTCATATTCAAGTTCAGTGAGGTCCGACCACAAATTTAAAGGCTATTGGTTAGCCTGTGATTGTGGGAGGACCAAGTTACCTCTCATATACTATCATCAGGGAACCTGGGAGGCGAGCGTCTTTCGGATTCCCCACCCTTAAGACGGATCTCCTCCCCACTTTAACCTTTCATACATCTTCTTTTAATATTTCCTAATTCATTAGGTCCTCTCAGTAGGCCTTTACAACCTTTGAATAGAGCACACTGCTTCCGATTATCCATATTCAAATTCAGTTAGGTCCGACTACAAATGCAATATATTTGGACATACTAAGGTGGGGGGATGTCGAAGGGGGGAATTGTGCAGTGCTTGGTGTACTAGTTTTCTTTATTGTAACCCTTTGAATGCCACAGGGGGGAGCAGTGCACATCCCTATGGCATTCAATGCTGTCTATGGTGCTGAAAACCATCTCTGTGTTCCCCTACTGGCTGAGTAGGGAAGCGCAGACTCATGTTATCCCTAACTCTCTGTTTTATTTTCCCCAACGGTGGTTTTCTACTCTGAGTTATGTGATGTTCACCAAAAAAAATAGGTGTTAGATTTCTGGAGGAAAATGTTGCAATTTAACTCGCGTTAGACCTAACTTCATCAATTGAATAGCTCTTGGCTTCGCTTCGACATTGTCCTCTATGGGTGAGATTTTGATTTTTTGGAGACGGGCGATGTGTGTTTCAGAACAGCCATTATTTCTTACTAGTGGGAACATTTGCATTGCTTACTTAATGTACAAAACCACCGTCGCCAGTTTTTTCTGCCAATGCCAACATAGGATCGAGCCCTTAGTTCTCAAAGAGGAAATTATTGCCCCTCCAAAAGAGGGACACTGTTACGGTTCAGTACACTCAGAAATGGAAGGTTTTGGTAAAAACACAATTTTATTTGCACACAATGAATGACAGTAACCCTCACGGGTCCAGCATACAGAAATATGGTAAACTGACACAGAACAGGTTACAATAGCATGATTAACCCACACAGGTCCAGTATCTAGAACAAATATACAGTACTGACACAGGTCAGGTAAATCACAGTTGATACAGTGTAAATATGACCAAGAGAAGAAAATTAGGCCAATGACAGAGTTGACCTTAATGTTGGAAGGCTCAATGTAACTCTCTACGCAGAGAGTCACACCAGCGACTGACAAGTATGCAACGGGTTAAGCCAGTGCAGAACTGGCTAAGGCAACATAGGAGGGAGGCTGCCAGAGAGAACGCCCACCGGAGACTACAAACAAGCATGAGTCAGTGTTTAGTGCAGTAGGATAATATGCACCCAACTGAGACTTCAGACTCATAAACAAATGCCCAGCACCACCCCTGAAGGGGTTAACAAACGCTCCGGTCTGCAGTGTGGAAGTAACCTGAGGCGCCCAACTGAACCCAACCTCAGTAATGGCAGAAAGCAGACCAAGCGATCGTGGTGCAAATCGGAATCTACCTGAGGGTCACACAGGGCACAGTGTGCAAACGGATCAAGGACTGGACTACAATGCGCAACCGGACCACCGGAGCTCTGGCAAGACCACTGAGCGTGAGCAACAGTGAGAGTGGAGTGGCTAGCGAGCAGGAACATAACTGGAGCAGGGACTTCAACCCAGCCTGGTTGGTACACGGAGCAGGAACGTCAGCCAAGCCGATTCGGTACACGGAGCAGGATCGCCAATCACGCTGGGTCAGTACACAGAGAAGGAACGGTAAACAGGCAGAGTAGTCAAAAACTGTCTGGGTCATACACTGGTATCAATAAGAGTAATCGGAACTAGCGCTAGGCAAAGGATACACCACGAAAGGGCAACCCATGAGTGCCAGCCCAAGCTATATAAAGGCTGTCACTGGGAGGGGCTAGACAGCGCAGCCAATGAAAAGGCATCAGGAAGTAAACATGTCAAAATGTCGCTGATATCACGGGCACCGTGATAGACACTTGGGAGATTTGGAGAGGCCACATAATGACAGAAGGGTCAATGAAAAAAGTTTCAAATGTGATATGATTGGGAAAAAATATTTAAATTTAACATTTATTAAAATTAAAGTAAAAAATGGTTTATTAAAATACACATCAGCCCAAAAAGTGTATATCTATCATGGTATGGATGCAAAATATGTTATAAAAATGGAATTAGTAACAGATGAAGGCTAATTCACTTGAATTCTTGACACGCACTTCTTGTAATGATTCCAAAACTTCTATAGCATTTTTTACCCTCATTATGATAGATAAGCAGTTTGGGTACATTTTTTACATTTGATTTTAATGAAACTTAAATACATTGTCTCTTTCAAATACATATGAACTATTTTCATTGTCCCTTCCATCATTATGTGCTCTAAGTAAGCTTACTCAATTTTATTGTATTTTTTTGGAGATATGTATTTCTAATAATAATTAACCTTTTTTTAAATTTGATTTTATTAAGTTAAATCATTTTTACAGTTCATAATACATATGAAACAGTTTCCATTGACCATCCGTCATTATGTGCCGTTACTAGCTACTCAATTATTTTTTTTGTATCTTTTAACACCTCCACAGTTCCTTATTTACATGTCTTCACCTCTGCATGTGGGAGCAAATGAACAATGCACTGAATCATGTGGCAGAGGAAGTGATCATCTGCAAGGGAACATTGCTCCTATGTTCTCCACATCACAGACTGCTCTCACCACCATGTAGCACCATGTGACGTGAGAATCAGCAGGGAAGCCTTGGGCCTGCCCTCCCATGCTCAATACAGCCAATTGACTGGATAGGCAAGCCATTAATAGTAGGACACAGGTTTGGGTAGCAAAAAAAAGAAAAAGAAAGAAAACATTAAACTTTGAGGTAGTGTGGGCCTGCCCCCTGGAAAGCCTGGCCCATCACAACTGCACTCTCTGCACCCTGAAGTCCACCAGCTGAAGCTGCTGTGTTAATAAGTAAAAGCCATTCGCTATAGATGGGCCAGGCATTCTGACAGGGGGGCCTGGGCCCCCCTGGTGACATTATTGCAAATCCCCCACCCACCTCCCAAACTAACCATTTGAGTGCCAGAGGGGTATGGAATGCATTGCTTTACAATTTGTTGCATGACCCTCTTGTACTCAAAGGGTTAACAGGCTGGGTATTCCTGGCAGAGAGGCTGCAGAGAGTGGAGCTAGGGTGACCACATTTTCATTCTGACATTCAGGGACACTGCAGAGCCGAGAGAAGGAGAGTACTTGTCTTTGGCTCTAGTGTAGCTGTGTGGTAGCTATACATCACCGGACATCAGTGCAAAAACTGTTCTTTCTCCAGAGCACCTCAGAGTTCTAACACTAGATGGAGAGAGCTGTCTATTGACTGCTGTGACTGAAAGAGATGCCTGTGTGGGCTACAGGGAAATGTACATTCTCCTAAAGCCTTAGACTAGTACTGCAGCTCCTGTTTGATGTGAGGATCAAAGGTCAGTTCTTTCTCTGCTGTTTAGAGCTCTGTCTGAAAGTCATTTTATGTAGTCCAGCAAAGACATTACTTTCTGTTACAGTAGGCAATGGACAGTTGTTCTTCTGGTAAGAAAAGAAACCTGTTTATGGCACCTCATGTAATATCAAGAAAAAGGTAAATTATTGAACAAATGGTTATGACTTTACCTTTTTTATTATAATTAAAGAAGCGCACCCGGCAATGCGACACGGGTGTACCAAGATGGCCACCGAGAATCTTGCAATATCGCAAGATCCCAGATGGCCCCACGGATCGATCAGAAGGAACAGCACAAGTAAGGGATCCAATCCACCCTTAATACCCCCTAAAACAATGCAAATGACACGCAAATTAACTTTGCAAACCGGCGATCTTGGCAACAGCAATCGCAGGCCAGCAGAATCCAATCCAGGCACAAGATAGAGGGATAGCAGGATGGAAGATCCGCAAAGAAAACACAAAGGGCATACAAGAAACAGATACAGGTTACAGGTAGAACAGACAAACACCCTGTAGGATACCTCCCACATAAACAATTTAATATCCACTTAAGAGAAACATCCCAGTAATCCTACCTTAGTAACATTAAAAATCCCTTTGCAATTCTAACACCATCTAGCAAATAAATATACCACATCTAGCCCCCTAAACAATAAACACAATTGTATACTATAGTTCACATAAGACACTCTGACCTGTAGCAGCAAAGAAAGAGGAGTTTGGGCAGTTGGGTCCTTTTATGGACTTACTTGAAGTTTTCTGATTGGTTATGTATAGTGATCTGTGCTGCTATGGGTTTTCAGTAAAGAAAGTGAAAGCAAAATATGAAGCCTCCTGTCATGTGTTAAAATTAAAACCTCCTTGATGTCAGTGTTAATAATATCATTCAAAATTTTGAAGTTTGTTGACTGCTACCCTATGAAACTATAACCTTTCATCTCAAATTCCATTATTTATAGGGACTCTTAATAATTTCATTGAATTATAATGTCTTAAACTAACTTTTGACACAACCAGTGATTATAATGTATTATCTATATTTGGGGGGCTCTAGAAGTGCAAAACGACACCTACTACAACCTCAAATTTTTCTAACATTTTCTCAAACATTACTTGTCTGTACACAAATGGTTATAACAACTACAGAAGTGAAGAAAGGGTACACAAACCATACCATTTTGAAAAGAAGACACCCTGCCACATCTAATGATGGGTGACTTGCCTTGTTACCCCAAGCCTGGAGTGCACAAATGTCTCCAGAAGGTGGCGCTAATGAAAAAAAGGCATTTTCTTACATTTCTGTCCCTTCAAATGTACTGAAATTTGTTAAAACCATGGCATTTCTAACTGTATTCATTAGCTCGTGCTCTTAGGAGAAAAATGACACCCCATTGGTATGAGTTTAACTACCTCAGGGGGCGCTAGAAGTGCAAAACGACACCTTCTACAACCTCAAATTTTTCTAACATTTTCTCAAACATTACTTGTCTGTACACAAATGGTTATAACAACTAAGAAGTGAAGAAAGGGTACACAAACCATACCATTTTGGAAAGAAGACAACCTGCCGCATCAAATGAGGGGTGAATTGCCTTCTTACCCCAAGCCTGTTGTGCCCAAATGCTTCTAGAAGGTGGCACTATAGGAAAAAATGGCATTTTCTTACATTTTTGCCCCTTCATCTGTACGGAAATCTGTGAAAACCATGGAATTTCCAACTGTATTCATTAGCTAGTACTCTTAGGAGAAAAATGACACCCCAATGGAATGAGTCGACCTACCTTAGGGGTGCCAGAAGCACATGACTACAGCTACCTGTTTGCTTCTTTGAAAATGGCTGTTTGTACTAAAATGTTCATAATTGTTAGAGACATGAAGGAAAGATATAAAAGGAATACCATTTTGGAAAGTAGACATTCTCCCGCATCAAGTGAGGGGTCACTTGCCTTTCTACCCCCTGGGCTGACGTGCACAAATATTTCCAAAAGGTGGCGCTATGGGAATAGCGTTTTTTTACATTTCCACCACTTCAAAAATACTAAAATCTTTGAAAACCATAACATTTCCTGCTGTATTCAGTACCTGCTACCAACATGAGAAAAATGGTAGCCCATTTGTGTGGGTTAACATACAATATGTGGGTGCTAGGAACACGTACGTAAACCTGACACTTTTTTTTTAAAAAATTATCTGCTTGCACTAAAATGGTTATAGATATGCAGGAAAGGTAGAGAAACAATGCCATTTTGGAAAGAAAACAACCTTCCGCATCTAATGAGGGGTCACTTGCCTTCTTACCCAAAGGCTGGTGTGCACAAATGCTTCCAGGAGGTGGCACTAATGAAAAAAAGGCATTTTCTTACATTTCTGCCCCTTCAAATGAATGGAGCTCTGTAAAAACCAGGGAATTTTCAACTGCATTCATTAGCTAGTGCTCTTAGGAGTCAAATGACACCCCATTGGTATGAGTTGACCTATCTTAGGGGGTGCTAGAAGTAGAAAACTACACCTACTACAACCTCTGATGTTTCTAACATTTTCTCAAATGTGACTTGCCTGTACAAAAATGGCTATAACATCTTCAGAATTGAAGAAAAGGTATATAAACCATACCATTTTGGAAAGAAGACAACCTGCCGCATTTAATGAGGGGTACTTGCCTTCTTATCCCAATACTGGTGTGCATAAATGTTTCCAGAAGGAGGTGATATAGGAAAAAAATTGCATTTTTTTACATTTCTGCCCCTTCAAATGTATGGAGCTCTGTGAAAACCATGGAATTTTCAACTGCATTTGTTTGCTAGTGCTCCTAGGAGTCAAATGACACCCCATTAGTATGAGTTGAACTACCTTAGGGGGTGCTAGAAGTAGAAAACTACACCCACTACAAACTCTGATGTTTCTAACATTTTCTCAATACTGACTTGCCTGTACGAAAATGGCTATAACACATTTAGAATTGAAGAAAAGGTAGATAAACCATACCATTTTGGAAAGAAGACAACCTGTTGCATCTAATGAGGGGTCACTTGCTTTTTTACCCCTATGTTAGTTGGCACAACTATTTCCAGAATGTGGTGCTACAGGAAAAACAAACAAACATTTGTTTTACACATCAGTCATTTCAAAGATACTAAAATGGTTCAATGGCGTGGGATTTCCTAGGAGGACTTCTTGCCAGCCTAAGAAAAATGGTACCCTACTGCTGTGGGTTGAAATACCAATTTACGCTACAGGAGCGTAGCTACCAGTGAAACATGAATGGGAAAGAAAACAGTGTATGTGTGATTTTATGGCTAACAGATGAAAGAAGCTAGGTCGTCAGCCGGTGTACGTGCGGACCTGTGACTACAAGTGTAACAAAGTGTGTGGGAGGGTGAGGGATTAGGCAGTGTGTGTGGGTGTGAGCAGAGAAGCATGGATGGTCGTGATGGTGGGGCAGTGTCTGATAGTGTGTATGGGAGATGTGACTACCAGTGTGCACTGTATGTCCCCCTCATACAAAGCACTGCGTTGGAAACACCCCTCCTGTGGCACCTGTTTTTTTTCTCCCCAATATTTTTGTGTAGACCTCGTTGGGGACATCAGAACCCATATAATAAAGTCTAAATAAAAAATAAAGGGGGAAAAAAATCCTTTGTGTGCCACAGGAGTGTCCAGTGGATTGCAAAGCAATGCATTTGGGCCCCTGTGGCACACAAAGGGTTAATTTTTTTAATCGTTACTTTGTATTCAGATGGCCACCAAACAAGCTCTGATCACAAAGTAATGATAAAAGGGCCTGTGTGTGCCACAGGAAGGGAGTCTGCATTGAACACCCCCTCCCAGTGGCACATACAGGGTTCATTTTTGTTTTAATTTTTTTTTATTATATACCTCATTGAGGGGCATCAAGACCCCCTGATCCCTCCCCAATGAGGTCTTAGTAAAAAAAATATATATGTCCACAAACGGAGTGACCCTGTGAGTGCCACAGGGGTCTCCTGCTCATTGCAAAGCAATGCATTGGACCCTTGCGGCACTCAGAGGGTTAATTTTTTTTTAAATTGTATTATTACTTTGTAATCAGAGCTTGTTGGGGGGCCATCAGGATCCTGATGGCCCCCCAACAATCTCTGGTAACAAAGGAATGATAAAAGTCCTGTGTGTGCCACGGGGGGGGGGTGCATTGGACCCCCCTGTGGCACACACAGGGTTCAATTTTTTTAAAAAATTTTTTTTTCTCATAGACCTCATTGAGGGGCATCAGGACTCCCCCCCCCCGATCCCCCCAATGAGGTCTTGCAAAAAAAAAAAAATCCCCCCAAACGAATTGACCCTGTGAGTGCCACAGGGGTCTCGAGCACATTGCAAAGCAATGTGCTGGGGACCCCTGCGGCACTCACAGGGTTACTTAGACTTTCTTTTTTTTTATTTTTTTATTTTTTAGTTTCAGACCTCGTGGGGGACATCAGGACCCCTCCTGGTGTCCCCCCAGTTATTGATCTCCCAGTCGATAGGCTGGGAGATCAATTTGACGACTGCAGGAGAGCAAAAGCTCTCCTGCCTTCACTCCTACCACCGGTAGGAGTGAATTGGGTAAGGGAAACTTCCCTAACGTCATCGGTGATCATGTCACCAATGATGTTAGGAGGTTTCCCCATGCCCTGCCCCTTCCTACCCGGAAGTTCGGGAGTAATCCTTATGTCCTCCCAAGAGTGCCAGGCTGCATTTCAGCTGAAATACGGCCACTGCAAGCCGGTTATACCGGCTTAAGCAGTGACCGCATTTTAGCTGTACAATGTACGAGCGTGGCACAGCAGGTACATAAAATGTATAAAATGTGCAAAACATATAGAGTTCTATATGTAAAATGTGCAATAATTTAAACTATTCTACTCTATTAGACCTGGTGCACATAGATGTTTAAAACAGCACATAATTGTTAAACTGAGTACAATCTCAGCGGTATTACAACTGTAAATTATTATCTACTTGTATTTAGTGATATGAAATACAATGGTGACTAGATTGGACCTTTAGCCAATCAACACAGTTTGGCGGAGGGACATAAACTATTAAAACTTGCTAATCCCATAACGCCGATTTCTTACCCTTGAAAAAAAGCCAACTGGCAAAATTGGTCAGGAATGTTTCTGTTCCCTCTGATGTTTAGTGTTTATGAAAACAATTATTTATTTAATAAAGAATCTTGCCCTAATGAATGAAGTAGCCTTTGATACTTTATGCCCTAATGTGTGAATTAGTAATATTTTGCCCTATCGAATTATTCAAACTGGGTGAACTGTTACTGCTGACAAATGCTGCACTAATGAGGGATATAACTCTGATAGCTGTTACCCTAGCTGCCCCAACAGTGGAAAATAATAGATAGTTAGTGGAGGTTATCACTCTGGAATTAGGAACGAATATAATCGGCAATAATGTATTGGGAACTCTCATGTTATTACTAAAATCGCCATGCATGGAGTGAAAGTAAACCGTGCATTATGATGAATAACTATTAACTATTTCTGAGAATAAGAGGTTAAATGGATGAATTATCCTGATCTCTATTATAAAAGAAACTTCCTGGATTAATATCTTCCATTCCAAGCAAGCTATTCCTGCTGAAAACTGCTGCTCTAAAGAAAGTGATAGCTCTGATAGCTGTAGCCCTAATGAATGTTCACCTCAATAGTGATAAATAATAGGCAGCAAAGGGGTGATTGTTTCAGAATCAGAGCCCACCATTAATGGCCATAAAGTAAAGAGAATTCTCCTGTTACCAATAATACCATTACACTTGAAATGAAAAGTTGGTTTTGAATAACTAGTAACTATTCTGGAGGCCATCTGGTGAATGAGCTTTGCCAGGATTTATAACTCAGGCTGAAATAGCTGTTAACATTGTTGCAAATGGAACCTTTTCAAATTGGTCTAAAGTTATAAGTGGGGTGCCGCAGGGTTCAGTCCTGCGCCCAATGCTTTTTAATTTGTTTATTAATGATCTAGAAGTGGGAATTGAAAGTAGTATCTCAGTCCTTGCTGATGGCACTAAGCTATGTAAGGAAATACATAGAGCTGGATGTTTTTTTCCTGCAGAAAAATTTAGATAAACCGAGTGAATGGGCAGAAAAGTGGCAGATGACATTTAATGTAGATAAATGTAAGGTTATGCATTTGGGCTGTAGAAAAAAACTTGCTACATATACTCTAAATGGGAAACAACTTGGGGAATCCTCATTAGAAAAAGATTTAGGAGTACTGATAGACAATAGACTTCACAACAATGTGTAGAGTCACTCAGCTGCTGCAAGAGCAAATAGGGTACTAGCCTGCATAAAAAGAGGTATAGATGGAAGGGATGCCTCATCTAGAACAACAAAACTGATAAAGGGATTGGAGGATCTGAGTTATAAAGAGAGAGAAGCCAAACTGGGTTTGTTTACATTATAGAAGAGATGTCTAAGGGGTGGTATGATTACCATTTGTCACGGTTTGGCTGATCTGCTCACACACTCTGCTGTTGATTACTGCTGCCTTTCTTTCCTTGTGTCAGGCTGACAACCCTTTCCAGGCTATTTAAAGCAGCTAGGCTCACTTCCTCCTTGTCCTTGTGTTGTTTCTGGCTGCAAGTGCATTCTCCTTAGTTCCTGATTATCCGTGCATGACCTGGCTTCCCCTGACTTCCCTTCTGGCTTCTGACTCCTGGCTTGTTCCTGACATCACTGCCCTCTGTATTCTTGACCCCTGCTTGTCTGAGTACCCGTCTTGGTTCCTGACCCCGGCTTATCTTTTGGTTTATGCTCCTGGATCATGATTTTGCTTTGTTTGCTTTGGTTATTTTAATAAAGGTGTTTTGCACTTCACATTTTTGTGTTTGACTGGTTCCTGGTCCCTAACATTACACAAGGGCCATGAACCCAGAAGGCACAGGCAATCCAGTGAACATTTTTACCAGGCTGGACCAGGTAGACCAGTGCATGGACCATTTTGCTTTAGCCCTCCAGACTTTGTTGCTCCGTACTGCACATCTGGCTCCACCACCTCAGCACCCCCAGTGCAGGATGCCCCATAGCTGCTTCCACTTCCACTCTGGATTCTACCGGTGACTCCAATGTTACTAGAGGCATGACTGGGTCCGCCCCGCTTCCCCAGAGTTATGCTAGAAATCCTGATCAGTGCAGAGGTTTCCTGAACCAGGTTCGGTATCTATCTGGAGATGGTACCTCAGGCCTTCCCGTCTGATAGGAGTAAGGTGGGCTTTGTGATTTTCTTACTCTCTAATAGGGACTTGGCATGGGCTAATCTAGTTTGGAAGACGCAGAAACCTGTAGTATACAATTACCCTGAGTTTGTGGCATCCTATAAAAGGGTATTTGATGTACCAGCCTGCTCCACTAATGTCCATCCTGCAGAGTACAAGGGCAGTTTCAGATTACGGCATTGAGTTTCATACCCTGGAAGCCGAGTTTGGTTGGAAAAATGAGGCTCTTGTGGCTGCTTTCTCTAATAGGCTCTCGGATACGGTTAAAGAGGAGATTGCAGCCTGGGACCTCCCCAAAGATTTAGAGGACCTGGTCTCATATTGCATCCTGATTGACTCCCTAATCCATGAGAGACCTTCCTTCAAGGAACGTCTGCGGAGGCCTCCAATCCTTTTAGCCCAAAGCTTTTTGTCCCCACCTGTGACTCCCTCTCTTCCCATGCCTCCTGGTCTCAAGACCCCTGGCGGTGTGGAGCCCATGCAGCTTGGGTTCAGCCCAAGCCTCCGCAGGTCACCCACAAAATCGCTCCTTTGTCTATGGCTGTAGGGGCTCACCATCAAGAAATCATACAATTCCAGGTGATCCACTCTTCTAACTATAGTTTGGTCCTGGATTATCAGTGGTTGCACAAGCACAATCCTACGTTTGATTGGATAAGGGCCAAAGTCATGGCATGGTCGTCCCACTGTTCCAAGACATGCCTAGTGAAAGTGGTGAAGGTGCTAACCACATCTTTGTTCTCTTCGCTGCCTGAGGAATACCAAGAATTCCGAGATGTATTCGATAAGTGCTAGGATGGGGAGCTCCTACCTCACCGCCCATACGATTGCACCGTTGAGATGCAGCCAGGTGTCATACCTCCTCGAGATCGAGTCTACCTTCTATCTGTGCGATTAATAAGGCAATAGAGGAGTATGTTGTGGATTCACTGTAACGGGGGTTCATCTGCAAGTCCTCCTCTCCTGCCAGGGCCAGATTCTTCTTCGTGAAGAAGAAGAGTGGAGAACTGAGACCCAGTATTGATTACAAGGGACTCAACAGTATCACGGTCAAAAACGCCTACCCTATTCCACTTATTACCGAACTATTAGAAGGTCATGGGTGTTTACTAAGCTTGACCTG
Organism: Rhinophrynus dorsalis; assembly: GCA_037306005.1. Taxonomy (NCBI): domain Eukaryota; kingdom Metazoa; phylum Chordata; class Amphibia; order Anura; family Rhinophrynidae; genus Rhinophrynus; species Rhinophrynus dorsalis. The sequence continues at coordinate 294,376,455 of CM074718.1, forward strand.
GGAGAGGCGTATAATTTGGTAAGGATAAAGGAAGGCCACAAATGGAAAGCCGTGTTTAACACCAGGAGTGGGCATTACAAATACGTTGTAATGCCCTTCTGTCTCAACAATGCTCCACCTGTTTTCCATGAATTCTTAAATGATGTCCTAAGGGACATGCTCCAACAATGTGTGGTGGTCTACCTAGATGACATTTTGATCTATTCCGCCTCCCTGGAAAGCCACAATGCAGATGTAGCCTGAGTTCTGCAAAGGTTAAGAGAGAATAACCAGTTTTGCAAACTAGAGAAGTGTGAGTTCCACCAAAAACAGGTCACCTTCTTGGGGTATGTAATTTCAGAGGTCGGTTTCCCTATGGACCCTGGAAAACTCTTGACTGTTCTCGAGTGGGTCTTCACTCTCTTCAATGCTTCCTCGGGTTTGTTCTCTAACTACTACAGGAAATTTATACACAATTTTTCATCTATTGTAAAATCCCTTACCGAATGACCAATAAAGATAGCAACTCCACTCATTGGCCCCCGGAAGCCATCAAAGCCTCTGAGTCATTAAAAGCCTCTTTTTCCACAGCACCCATTTTGACTCACCCAAAACCGAGCTTCTATTCGTACTTTAGGTTGATGTGTCTGAGACAGGCGTAGGTGCCCTCCTGTCTCAGCATCCTACTCCTGAGAGCCAGTTGCACCAGTGTGGGTATTTCTCCAAAAAGCTTAGTCCTGAGAAGTGCAACTATGAAATTGGTGATCTTGAGCTGCTGGAGATAATACTCGCTCTCAAATAATGGAGGCATTTGCTCAAGGGATCTTCCATGCCATCCTAATCCTCCCGGATCATAAAAACCTCACTTACCTTTCTGAGGCTAAGAGCTTGACTCCAAGGCAGGCCTGATGGGCCTTATTTTTATCTTGTTTTAACTATGTGGTCTTGTACCTGCCGGGTACCAAAAATGTCTGGGCTGATGCCCTTTCTAGACAGTTCTCAGGCTCTAAGGAAGAAAGTCCTCCTAGAGCTATTATTCCTCTGGCCCGAGTACTGACCACCATACGTACTAGCATAACATCTCCCCTCGGGGAGAGAATACAGGCCTCTCAAGTAGATGCACCTGCTGAGACTTCCTCAGGGTGCTGTTTTGTACCTTTTAACCTCCGTAACAAGGTACTTTCAACTTACAATATCATTAAGTCAGCAGGGCATCTGGGAAAAAACAGCTTCTCTGGTCGGTTTCTAGTCTCTTCTGGTGGCCAGAACTTAACAAAGATATTGCTGCATTTGTCAGTCCCTGTCCCGTCTGTGCATAGACTAAATCACCCCGTCACCTTCCAGTGAGCCTTCTACAACCCGTACCCAATGGTGAGAAGCCATGGTCACACCTTGCCATGGATTTCATAGTCGATCTCCCTCTGTCCAACGATAACACAGTCTTCCTCGTGGTTGAGGACTTTTTTTTGCCTTCCTCTGGATCAACAGGGGTGTTTTGGGCATGGGCTGGACTTCATGGACGCACGTCTTTTTTCAACCTCATCAAACATGTTACTCTATATTGTTGCTGCCCTAATGAATGATATTGGAACTTATAATCATTGTCCCAATAAAAGCTACCTACTGAAGAGCCGTTAGCCATTACCTGAGGGTTAATAAGATTTAAGTCTCGCTATGAATAACGTTAATGTCCCAAGAAATGTATTTAGTATTATATAGCTAGGGCAATTCACACATTTAGTTCTGATATAAATCAGAACAGATGTCACAAAGTAACATAGTAACATATTAAATTAGGTAAAAAAAAAAACACAAGTCCATCAAGTTCAACTTTAGCCTCATAACCCACATGAGAATTTTATAGCTTTCCTGCTACCAAATAAGTTAGTCTTTATCAGACCTTCCTGTTTTGCTTATTGATACACAGTATAACTCTGTATGTTTTGACAGAAATTTATCGAACTCCTCTCAGATTTATCCATTGTATCTGCCATAACCACATCCTTGGGCAAGGAATTCCATAATTTAACAGACCTTACTGTAAAAAAACCCTTCCTCTGCTGAAGTCGAAACTCCCTTTTCTCTAATCTCAAGGAACGAATGGATTGCATCTAAATGATAGAGGAGTCATTGTGCTGGGGAGAGAATGCTAAGAATGTTGGAGGAGCTTTTAAACTAGGAAAGTGTGGTATAGATAGCAAAAATTGGGTAGACAGAGTAGATAGGAACTGGGTCCAAGTAAATTATCATGGTGGTGAAGAAGGGGTGGGAATAAAAGTAGTCAATAGGGAGGAACTCCCATTAAATGCAGATGTAGAAAAAAAGTCATGCGGGGGTAAAATATGTAAAGACTTCAGAATTAATTGTATGCTGGCAAATGGCGGGTACTGAGCATTTGGACATAACTGGTATAACTGGAACATGGTGGAATGATAGACATGATTGGGCTGTAAGTATAGAGCCTATTGCCTGTTTAGGAGAGACAGGATTAATAGAAAAAGGGAAAGCGTGTGCTTGTATTTGAAATCAGAGCTAAATCCAATTTTAAAGCGGAAATTTCAGATCATACTAAGTCGCCATGCATTCAGTAAATGCATGACATCTAGCTTGGAAATAGATGTCTTACCTTTAAAAAATAGCAGAGTGTAAAGTAGTCCTTCTCGTTTGGGAACTGACGGACAGGTTAGTGAGGCCCGCGCACCTGCACCGCCAGTCCCTTCCGGTAACCATATGGTACACTGCAGTGCTACTCAACGGAGACCGAGACTGACAGCGCAGGCGTACAGACAAGATGTCTGCGCTATAGCCTGGGTTCCGGTCTCCAAAATGGAAGGATCACTTTACACTCTGCTATTTTTTAATGGTAAGACATCTATTTCCAAGCTAGTCGCCATGCATTTAATGAATGCATGGAGACTTAATATGATCTGAAAGTTCCGCTTTAAGGGGTGATACTAGTGAGGAAACTGGCCATAATGTGGAGTCCTTGTGGGTAGAAATTGAAACTAAATATGGTGTAAAAGGTACAAAATAGGTGTTGGTGGGTATATGCTACAAGCCACCAAATATTGATGAGAATGCTGAGGCGCAACTGCTATTGCAAATGAGGAAAGCTGCGCAGCTTGGACATTCTATAATTATGGGAGATATTAACTATCCACATGTCAGCTGGAAAAATTATACCTGACAGAGTGCTAAGGGGAGCAGGTTCGTGAGCATGCTTCAGGAAAGCTACATGTCAAAATGGTGGAGGTACAGACAAGAAATAACAATGCATTGGATCTAGTCATAATGAATAACATAGACATGGTTTCCAGTATTAAGGTAGGTGAACATTTGGGAAACAGTGTGGGGGCAAAAAGTGGTAAAAATTTCCTGCATGACTTTTTGCGAAAACTGGCTGATTTTTCTCTTTTTTCGTGAAAGTTTTCTCATTTTTTCCAATGCAAAATGTTTGCCTATTTTAACAAATTTTATGACTATATTTCTTATGTGTACTACATTTCCCACTACAATATTACTTCATCTGTGGGCTGTAGTTTAGAAATAAGTGGCTGAAAGTCAAAGTTGTGAGTCCTACAGGAACATATGCCTTGAAAAATATGTTAGCATGCAGAGTGCATTTGTCCTTTGCCCACAAAACTAACTTCCTGCTTAAGTGACACTGGCATATATTCATGATGATGGTAAGTAATAAAAAAAAATAAAGTACAACCTACAATGTGGCAGATGTGTATTGTAGTGGTGGTGGTGGTGGGGACTGGCATGGTGTGATTTTTGAGTATATAGTTTTTACCATTGTCATGTTTGCTTCAAATTGCTATCCTCCTTCTCAGATTATTGACAAACGTTACTTGTCACTCATAGCAGTGGTCCCAAGGGGGGTAGATGGTGGAAACCCTTCTCACATCCCTCCTCCACCTCCTCATCTGTGCTGCTGTTAATATATTTGTCCTGGCTTTGTCTGTCATGTGTGGTTTCTGCTACCTGATACTCAGAGGGTATGAGATGTTGGCTCATTTTTAAGAATGTTAGTCTCCCAAAATTTCTACTTGATAGCCATGTTCTGCAGTCATTGACAATGCGACCAGCTGCACTGAAAATGCTCTCAGACTCAATGCTTGCTGGAGGACAACGGAGGATTTCCACTGCAGTACGTGTCAATACTGGCAACACACATTGCCTTGTTTGCCAGTAGTCCATGGAGTCATTGTTTCTGCCTAGAATGTAGCTATTCAGCAAGTACACAAAAACCATCTCAAATACAGTAGGACCACTTCTAGGAGCTACACTGTGTTTCTGTGTTAGTTACCAACCCATACTCAGGGAGCAATTCCCAAAGAGATGTGCCAACACCACCACCAATTTTAGGTTTTTGCTGCCCCTGCTGAGACCTATGAATTGCCCATGTTCTGAATGGGATATTCTGGTTGATGATGTAGCTGCTTCTGCTGGTTGAAATGCTTTGCTGCCTTTCTTTTCATTATATTGTCTAGATGTTTTTTGTGCCCTCACTTTCTCCCTCTCATCCTCCCCAATGCAAACCACCACTCGATCAATAAGCATATCTCAATATTTCTTGACAGAATCCAATTTCTCAGAGAGTTGCTGCTGATTAGTGTTGAGCGAGCGTGCTCGGCCGATGCTCGGATCGGCTCGAGCATCGCTCTGCTCGGCACATGGCGGTACTCGTACGAGTACCGCCATGTGCTCGCCCGACATGTTCGGGTGAAGAGGATCTGTGCCGGAAGAGGCACAGATCCGAAGACGCTCCGCTGGACCACCAGGGAATGGAGGTACGGGGGCATTGCGGAGATGAAGGGGGCATTGCGGAGATGAAGGGGGACATTGTGGAAGAGGGGCATAGACTCTATGCCCCTCTTCCACAATGTCCCCCTTCATCTCCGCTATGCCCGTCTTCCACAATGTGCCCCTTCATCTCCGCTATGCCCCTCTTCCACAATGTCCCCCTTCATCTCCTATGCCATAGAGGAGATGAAGGGGGACATTGTGGAAGAGGGGCATAGCGGAGATGAAGGGGGACATTGTGGAAGAGGGGCATAGACTCTATGCCCCTCTTCCACAATGTCCCCCTTCATCTCCGCTATGCCCCTCTTCCACAATGTCCCCCTTCATCTCCGCTATGGCATAGGAGATGAAGGGGGACATTGTGGAAGAGGGGCATAGCGGAGATGAAGGGGGACATTGACCAGGCACCCTCCGCTCATCAGAGCAGGGGGTGCCTGGTTTAATGCTTGAGTGCTCCCATTCATTTGAATGGGGCTCGGGTGCTCGGCCGAGCACTCGAGCATCAGGGGGTGCTCGGTCAGAGCACCCGAGCACCCGAGCATCGGGGTGCTCGCTCATCCCTACTGCTGATCGTCTTGACTCCTTGTTGTGACAAAATGCTGATGGCCCTTTGCAGAAATTCAGAAATTTTGTGTTTGAAGCGGGGGTCCAGCAAAGTGGCAAGAATGTATTCCTCATTGCTTTTAATAGACACTATGCGAGGATCTTGTTCAGAGCACGCTAATATGTCATTTACCAGCTGGTGTATGTCTGTGTTGTCATTATGGTAAGATTCCTCACCCATGCTCCTCATTTTTTTCTGCTAATTTCTCTAATTGCTGCCCCAATGCATCTCACCAGCACGGTTGCCTCCTCAAAGGGTTTCAGCAGCTCACATACATCGCACATAAGTTGCCATTAGTCAGGTGACAAAGAGGATCCCTACAAAGTCTTCCAGGTTTGCATAGTATACTCGATAATGGCCTTATTCTGCTTGTACAAATGCTCTAGCATGTACATCGTGGAATTACACCTGGTGATGGGGCAGGTTGTTACGCTCTTGTATGGAATATAGAGCATTGCATGCTTGGTAGGAGCGACTAGAATGGGCACAGATTTTGTAGGCAATAGTAAGTATTTCTCAGAGGGTTTTAGATTTTGCAAGGAATCTGATCACAACTAAATTTATCAGATGGGTAAAGCAGGGCACATGCACCATACCACCTATTCTCATAGCAGAGATTATGTTGGAGCCATTATCAGTAGGCACAAAACTAGCTTTTAAGGAGCAGGGTACAATCCATTCCTCTATCACCTGCTCTAGCTTACTAAAAACTTCTACAGCTTTGTGAGACTGTCTCTCAAAACTCTGCATGCACAAGGTGTCGTGATGATGGTATGGACTATCCTGCTGCTGCTGCTGCCTTTTAATCACACTACCAGAACCAGACGCATGATTACTGGCTGTCACCTGATGCTGTTAGCTAATGTGCTGGGAGGGAAACCCAGTGAGCAGTAACAGTCATACAATCTGTGCTCTGCCCACTTGTCCACATATCTGTTGTCAGGTGGATTTTCTTGACATACGCACTTTTCAGCCCTTTGCCCACCACGCTAACCACCTGCTTGTACAATTCAGGCACAACTGTCCTGGAAAAATAACTGCAGGTTGGCATATTCCAGTGTTGAGCTACACATGACATCAGTTCTCTGAAACCTTGGTTTTCTACAAAAGAATACAGTAGCATGTCCACTGCCAACATCTTGGAAACCTTGCCATTCCACAGGAGTGTTTTGGGATTGTTTTGTGAAGTTTTTGACTCCTTCTCAGGAACTCAGTCAGTGTGGGTTGGCAAGACATTGCAGAAGAACCCTGGAACTTTATTGCTTTAACAACATGACTAGAGGCAGTGGTGGTAGAGGCAGCATGTGTGGGCAGTCTATGACTGTTTCCATCTCCTTCACCAATCATCATCATACTCCTCTGCATCATCATCAGCATCATACTCCTCTGCAGCAGGAGCCATAGGTGTTATTTGGAGCAAACTAACTTTTGACAATAGTACACTCTCTGACACATAAATAACTTCCCTACATTTTTTTCTACCCTAGAGCCCTGGGAACTTTTTAGAGTGTTTCTGCTGCTGCTAGTTGCACCTTTGGCCTGCTGATTGTGTGTCTCCCAGTCAGACCTGTGGTTGTGCTTCAGGTGGGATCTCATAGAAATGGTGCCTAGGTGTGAGCCTGCTTTCCCTCTGCTCTAGTGCTTTTTGCACAGACAACAGATAGCAACATGCTTAGCTTGAGGATCCTGACTTAAGTATCTACATACTGTGGACTTCATGGACTGAAGTGTCCCTAAGGTGCTGCTGTAGAGGAACAAAAGAGAGAGAAGAACAGGAGGCGCCCCCTGTGTTGAATCTTCAAACAATCACCCTTCACCAAAGCACCACAGTGAGTTATACTCACAAGTTAATATGCTGCATGTACACTTGAGATTAATTCAAAAAAGCAATTTGGTATGGGTTCCACCAAAACACTGAATTTTAAAAAGGCCAACTTTAGCAGGTTTAATTCATCCCTTGGTCTTGTTGACTGGGATAAAATATTTTCAGGAAAAAACACAGAAGGTAAGTGGAATGCCTTCAAAATAACATTTCAAAAATACACATATAAATGTATCCCTGTTGGAAACAAATACAAAAGAAGCAAATTAAAACCAATGTGGCTAACCAGTAAAGTAATTCATGAAATAAATAACCAGAAGAGGGATAAGCAGAGGCATTTTCAGAATACAAAAATACCAACAAAACCTGTAAAAAAGCTATTAAATTAGCTAGACTAGAGAATGAAAAAAATATTGCTAAGGAGAGCAAGATCAACCCAAAAAAATTATTTAAATACATTAATGGCAAAAAATTAAAGTCTGATAATGTTGGGTCCTTGTTATCTGAAAAGGGTGAGATGGTCAAGGGGGACAGAGAGAAGGCAGATATTTTAAATAATTTCTTTTCTTCTGTTTTTACCAAGGAAGACCCAATGGACAAGAATCTGCAAGCTACTTTTACAGAACAGTCACAGTAAACATGGGACTGGCTAACACAAGAAAAAGTGTTAAAACAATTGAATGGTGTTAAGGTAGACAAAGCTCCGGGGTCAGATGGTTTATACCCATGAGTACTTAAAGAGCTAAGCCAGGCCCTGGCCAGACCGTTATATTTGATTTTCAGGGACTCTTTTATTTCAGGTATGGTGCCCATGGATTGGCGTAAAGCCCATATTTAAAAAGGGATCAAAGTCACAGCCAGGAAATGACAGACCTGTAAGCTTGACATCTGTGGTAGGGAAGCTGTTTGAAGGGTTGCTAAGGGAATATATTCAAGAATTCTGCTGGAACAGGAATATTATTGGTAGGAGTCAACATGACTTTGTGAAAGACAGGTCTTGTCAAACTAACTTGATCGCATTTTATAAAAAAAAGTGAGAAATAATATAGATGCGGGAGCGGCGGTTGATGTGATCTATTTAGACTTTGCCAAGGCATTTGATACGGTTCCATACAAGAGGTTACAGTACAAATTGAATGAAATAGGCCTAGGGGAAAATGTTTGTGTGTGGATTGGAAATTGGCTGAAAGATAGAATGCAAAGAGTGGTAGTAAATGGCAAGTTCTCCAGTTGGATAACTGTGATAAGTGGAGTATCTCAGGGATCTGTCCTAGGTCCTCTTCTTTTTAATTTGGTTATTAATGACCTCCCAAAGGGCATAGGGAGCCATGTATCAGTGTTTGCCGATGACACAAAATTAAGTAAGGTAATAAAGTCTGAACTGGATGTGTCTTCATTACAAGAGGATTTGGACAAATTGAGTAACTGGGCCGGCAAATGGCAAATGAGATTCAATATAGACAAGTGTAAAGTTATGCATTTTGGGTATAATAATAAAAATGCAACATATAGTTTAAATGGTGTTTCTCTGGGGAAATCTACAAATGAAAAGGATTTGGGAGTAATGGTAGACAATAGACTTAGCAGTAGCATGCAGTGCCAGCTGGCAGCTGCAAAGGCCAATAAGATATTGGCATGTATTAAAAGGGGTATTGACTCAAGGGAGGAAGATATAATTATGCCTCTTTACAGGTCCATGGTAAGACCCCACCTAGAATATGCTGTTCAATTCTGGGCGCCCTTTCTGAAAAAGGACATTATGGAACTAGAGAAAATGCAGAGAAGGGCTACAAAACTAGTAAGGGGAATGGAAAGTTTTATTTATGAAGAAAGGCTAGAAAAGTTAAACTTGTATACAATAGAGAAACTGAGTTTTAGAGGGGATATGATAACACTATATAAATATGTTCAGGGCCCATACAAAGGGCTCTCCAAAGACCTGTTCATTAACAGAACAGTACATAGGACAAGGGGCCACCCGCTTAGACTTGAGGAAAGGAGATTTAATCTCCAACAGCGGAAGGGTTTCTTTACTGTAAGGACAATAAAGGTATGGAATTCACTGCCTGAGGAGGTGGTGTGTATCGAATACATTAGATGTAGTGTTGAGCGAGCACCCCGATGCTCGGGTTCTCGGGTGCTCTGACCGAGCACCCCCTGAGGCTCGAGTGCTCGGCCGAGCACCCGAGCCCCATTGAAATGAATGGGGCGACACCAGGCACCCCCTGCTCTGATGAGGGGAGGGTGCCTGGTCAATGCCCCCTTCATCTCCGCTATGCCCCCTTCATCTCCGAATGCCCCCTTCATCTCCGCAATGTCCCCCTTCATCTCCGCTATGCCCCTCTTCCACAATGTGCCCCTTCATCTCCGCTATGCCCCTCTTCCACAATGTGCCCCTTCATCTCCGCTATGCCCCTCTTCCACAATGTCCCCCTTCATCTCCTCTATGGCATAGAGGAGATGAAGGGGGACATTGTGGAAGAGGGGCATAGCGGAGATGAAGGGGCACATTGTGGAAGAGGGGCATAGCGGAGATGAAGGGGGACATTGTGGAAGACGGGCATAGCGGAGATGAAGGGGGACATTGTGGAAGAGGGGCATAGAGTCTATGCCCCTCTTCCACAATGTCCCCCTTCATCTCCGCAATGCCCCCTTCATCTCCGCAATGCCCCCGTACCTCCAGTCCCTGGTGGTCCAGCGGAGCGTCTTCGGATCTGTGCCTCTTCCGGCACAGATCCCCGCCACCCGAACATGGCGGGAGAGCACATGGCGGTACTCGACGAGTACCGCCATGTGCCGAGCAGAGCGATGCTCGAGCCGATCCGAGCATCGGCCGAGCACGCTCGCTCATCACTAATTAGATGCCTTTAAAAAGGGCCTGGATACTTATTTAAAAGAGCAGAACATAGAGGGCTATGTACGTTAGTATTGGGATTAATATTTACTTAGGGCTTGTTGATCCAAGGAGAAATCTGATTGCCATTTGGAATCAAGAAGGAATTCCCCCCCCCCATTCAAGGCAGAATTTGAAATTGCTATATTGAGGATGTTTTTTTGCCTTCTTTTGGATCAACAATGGCAAACAGGAATAGGAAAAGGGTTGAACTAGATGGACGCAAGTCTTTTTTTCAACCTAAATTACTATGTTACTATGTTACTTATGTGTAAAAACAGCCAAAGTCGCAGTGGGGAAAATTGAAAGCTACCTCAAGCTTATATGATCTCTCTTTCTCTTTCGAAAATGCTTCACACCAATATCAGGCTGCTCCTCCTAAAACGCACTCTCATCGTACAATAACACCACTGTAGAAGAAGGGCGCCCAATAGCGTAGTATGTCACAGATATCAGAGAAAAATCATAAGTGATAAAGAATGGGTACTCACAAGTGTACTGGTCAGCCAATCTACCGCTGACTCTAACGCATACGGAGAAATTATCCCGTCTCCGTTCGGGTATAGACAGAGGAAATCCAATATCACCAACAGAAAAATAATCAATAAAACACAAAAAACAGCTTCAAAAATAAAAATTATATTATTTAATAATTTAAAAGAGAAATAGACTCTGTTTCTGTAACGCGTTTCACGACTCAACGCCACTTTATCAAAGACAAATACACTGATAGAGTATACACAATCCATATCCATATCCCTCTGTCTATACCCGAACGGAGACAGGATAATTTCTCTGTATGTGTTAGAGTCAGCGGTAGATTGGCTGACCAGTACACTTCTGAGTACCCATTCTTTATCACTTATGATTTTTCTCTGATATCTGTGACATACTACACTATTGGGCTCCCTTTTTCTACAGTGGTGCTAAGGTGCTGCTGCTTCTACTACTACTGGGGCTAGATGTTGATGCAATTCTATTGCCACTACTACTAGGTGTCAAAGGTTCAGCACTAGCAGCAGCAGCAGAGGCACTCATCATATCTAAGATTGTGGATGTTAATAACCTGTGTTGCTGTTGTTGCTACTGCTTGGCACTCAACACAGGTGTGTGTGGCTGAGTGGGACTTGTACTTTGAAGAGGCGATGATGCTGATGATGACTGATAGGATGATTGTGTACTTTTTGACATCTTTGCTTGTTCATACTTTCCAATGGTTTTCTCAAACAGTTTATAGACAGGCACAGTGCTCCTTTTCAGTGGTGGAAGATTCAGCCTTTGCCTTTCTGCTAACTTTATTGCCATGTCATCATCCTCACTCTCAACTTCATCTGTATCTGAAAAAAAGAAGGATGCTGGATTCTAGATCTGCATCATCATCAGTCATCATTAGGTCATACTCCGCAGAATCAGCATCACCTGCCAATTCTTACCCATTACCCTTAATTCCGCTAAGCTTTTAGAGGTCGCAAACAATTTCTTTTTACTTTTACTGTAACAAAGTTCGATACTACTTTGAGTATAGGTGTTTTGGTGCTTGTTTGTCTCACTATCTGATGCAGCAGGAGGATCAGCTCCTAACAAGCAATTAAGCTAGCTAAAATAGAAAATGAGCGAAACATTGCAAACGAGAGCAAGAAAAACCCTAAACAATTCTACAAGTATATTAACAACAAAAAAGTTAAGGTTGATATTGGTCCTCTTAGGACTGAAACAGGTGAATTGATTAGTGAGGATAAAGCTATGGCTGAGACCCTAAATACATTCTTTGCTTCAGTATATACAAAGGAAGCAGAAATGACAAGCTATGGGCAAACAGACAAAACCATGGAATTTCCTCCAACATCTATATGGCTTACTGAGGACAAGGTCCAAAAGAGACTGGAAAGGGTTATAGTGAATAAAGCGCCTGGACCGGACGGTATACACCCAAGGGTACTTAAGGAACTTAGTTCAGTAATAGCAAAACCATTATACTTAATATTTATTGATTCGCTTTCATCAGGCATAGTGCCCTGTGATTGGAGGAAAGCTGATGTAGTTCCATTGTTTAAAAAGGGAGCAAGATCCAAACCAGGAAATTATAGACCTGTGAGCTTGACTTCCATAGTGGGTAAGATACTAGAAGGGTTATTAACTGATAGTATTCAGAACTATGTGAAGACAAACAATATCATTAGTAGGAATCAGCATGGTTTCATGAAGAACAGATCATGTCAGACTAATTTACTTGCATTTTATGAAAGAGTGAGTAGTAATTTGGACAGGGGAATTGCTGTTGATGTAGTATACTTGGATTTTGCAAAAGCCTTTGACACAGTGCCTCACAACAGGTTATTGCATAAATTAAAAGGCTTCGGTTTGGGTGGTGGTATCTGTACATGGATTGAGAACTGGTTAAATGATAGATGGCAGAGAGTTGTTGTAAATGGAACTTTTTCAAATTGGTCTAGGGTTATAAGTGGGGTGCCGCAGGGTTCAGTCCTGGGCCCAATGCTTTTTAATTTGTTTATTAATGATCTAGAAGTGGGAATTGAAAGTAGCATCTCAATCTTTGCTGATGACACTAAGCTATGTAAGGAAATACATACAGAGCTCGATGTTTTTTCCCTACAGAAGGATTTAGATAAACTAAGTGAATGGGCAGAAAAGTGGCAGATGTCATTTAATGTAGATAAATGTAAGGTTATGCATTTGGGTTGTAGAAACAAACTTGCTACATATACTCTAAATGGGAAACAACTTGGGAAATCCTCATTAGAGAAAGATTTAGGTGTACTGATAGACAATAGTCTTCACAGCAGTGTGCAGAGTCACTCAGCTGCTACAAGAGCAAATAGAGTACTAGCCTGCATAAAAAGAGGTGTAGAAGCAAGGGATGCTAATATTATCCTACCTCTGTATAAATCCTTGGTTAGGCCTCATCTAGAATATGGAGTACAATTTTGGGCGCCTGTTCTAAAAAAAGACATTACTGAACTGGAAAAGGTGCAGAGACGTGCAACAAAACTGATAAAGGGATTGGAGGATCTGAGTTACAAAGAGAGACTAGCCAAACTGGGTTTGTTTACATTAGAAAAGAGACGTCTAAGGGGTGATATGATTACCATTTACAAATACATTCAAGGTCAATACAAAGAACTATCCAATGAATTATTTATGCAAAGAGCTGAGCTAAGAACAAGAGGTCATCCATTAAGACTTGAGGAAAGGCGCTTTCGACTAAAACACAGGCAGGGATTCTTTACAGTAAGGGCGGTAAGGCTATGGAATTCTTTGCCTCGGGATGCTGTGCTTGCAGATAATGTAACTGCATTCAAAAAAGCAATGGATGCCTATCTAGCACAGAACAATATTGACAGTTATGACAGATGGCTTCAAAGCAAATAGGATATTGAGCCGGGGAACTATTTGACACACTCACACACACACACCTACACTGGAAATTGCTCCAGAGGGCTTTTTTGTTGCCTTCCTCTGGATCAACAGGGGTGTTATTGGCATGGGCTGGACTTGATGGACGCATGTCTTTTTTCAGCCTTATCTACTATGTTACTATGTTACTATGTTATGTTACCTTCCTCTATTATGCTATTGCCATCAACAACACTTGAATTCGACTTGGTGTCATCTTCAGTGTTCTTCCTATATGTTCTTTATTTGTACTGGCACTGGTTGTGCTGGAGGTTTTGCTGGGACCTTGACAAACTGCATACTGCCTTGGAGGAGGGGTATCATCATCATTTATTGCACACACTGCAGCAACCATGGCAGCAGTCAGTTTTTGAACTACTACTTTACTCTCACATCACTGCAATGCTCCACCCTTCCCCCTACCCTTGCCACTTGTGCGTTTGCTTGACATTACTCAACTACTCTGTGTTTTTTTTAAACTTTTTTATTGAAAGGATAGTTTTAGAACATTACAAAATCACAGATAATGCACAAGGAAGTCAGAGAAGATACATACTGCAGACGGACATGTAGGTATCATAACATAGAGATAAAGCTGTCCCATTTTAATTTGAGAGGTGAAAAAAATAAACTAAACCAAAACTCCCCTCCCCCAACTACAACCCCCACCATATCTCTAATAGAACCCAGACCAAACACCCACCCTCCCTCCCTGGGAGACGAGCGTAATCTCTCCCTCAGTAATTATTGTTAAGTGCAGCAGGTAGCATCGTAGGCATCAGTTAGCAGATAATTATATAAGTAGATAGATAACCATAGTCTCTAGGGGCACCACCCACGGCACAGAGAATGACAAGGATTTATACCATAGCACTCACTGGTAAAGAGTTCTAGCATTGCAATAAGAGGTCCATGAACCCCAAATTAGGTTAAATTTGTTCGGGGTACCTCTATGTAAATAAAGTCCCTTACAGTGAGGGAGATTGTTAGCCACCAGGGCCATCCAGTGGTCATGTTTGGGGGGTGTTCTGACATCCATGTTTGTGCCACCACCTTTCTTGCCATAACCAGCAGCTCTCTAATCAGTACATTATGAGAATTGGAGTGGAGTTGATCAGGAAGAATAGAGAATACACATACCTTTGGAGAAAGTGATAGATCCCATTGCACCACAGCCGACACAGTATGCAGCACATCTTCCCAGAAACCCTGGACCAGAGGACACTCCCACAGAAGGTGCAAGAATGCGGAGCCTGCCTCCCCACACCTCCTGCACCAATCGCCATCCACCTTACCCCTCTTGAAAAGACGCACAGGTGTATAGTAAGACCTGTGCAGAATCTTAAGCTGAATTAGCTGATGTCTGGCCGTAGTAGCTACCTGTCCAGGACTCCTCAAAGCCATTTCCCACTCACAATCCTCAAGGGCACCCACATCAGCCTCCCATCTAGACCTAAGCCCATCATTCTCACCTTAAGAAATTTTGTCTAGCCACACATATATTAACAAGACAGGTTGAAGGGGCTGCCTCCTCTTAGCCAGTGTAACCAGTGGAAATTATTTTACGCTTGGAGTCTTAGAACCCCACAAGGCATCCAAAGCATGCCTCAAATGTAAATATGAGTAAAAGAAAGTAGTAAGTAAAGCAAATTCCGCACGCAACTGCTCAAATGTTTTCAGAACATTACCCTGATATAAATGGCCAAGCGTAGAAATACCATATGTCAGCCAAAGTCGTCCAAAGTCCAAGTGTCGAAGCTGTACCAATCCCCCTGTATCATGGTGCCGTGATTGGTGCATTTCTGTGTCTATCACCTGTAGGGGGCTCCCATTGGCTGTCTGTCTTTAGCCCGCCTCACATTGCCTATTTAAACTGAGTTTGGGCACCCTTTGGTTGCCCTTTCGTGGTGTCTCAGACTGCATCCACTTTCACTTTGCTACAGAAGCTTCTTGGGCCTTTTGCTGTATTCCTGGTTTCCTGAGTTCGTCCTGTTCCTGAGACTCCTGTCTGCTGTACTTGTTCCAGTGCCTTTTCTGGCTGAAGTCGTCCGAGGTTGCTGTTTCCTGCTGCCAGTCTCCGTTGCCGTTCCTGATCTGGTCGACCGTCATTGTGCTGGTTCCTGCTCATCTCCTACATCCGGTTCCTGCATCTTTGGCGACCTCGTTCCTCGGTCGCTCCGGCGACATTTTCACCTGTTGGTTCCCAGGGTGCGGACGCTAGTTTGCTCCACTGCCTTGCGGCTACTACACTACTAGTCTGTTGGTTACCAGTGCGTGGGCGCTGGTTCGCTCCTTTGCCTTACGGCTCTATACACAACTATCTGTAGGTTCCCAGCGTGCGGATGCTGGTTCACTCCACTACCTCACGGCCTACTATATGCATTGTTGGTTTCCAGAGTGCGGACGCTGGTTCGCTCCACTGCCTTGTGGCTACCATACTCTAGTCTGTTGGTACTAGCGCGCGGGCGCTGGTTTGCTCCGTAGCCTTACGGCTCTATACATACTATCTGTTGGTTCCCAGCACGCGGACGCTGGTTCGCTTCACTGCCTTATAGCCTACGATATATCCAGCCTGTTGGTTACCAGGGCGCGGGCGCTGGTTTGCTCCATTACCTTCTTGCTTACTATTAACTCAGTCTGTTGGTTCCCAGCGAGCGGGCGCTGGTTTGCTCCACTGCCTTGCTGCTCATTTGTATTAGAGTGTTGGTTCCCAAAGCGCGGGCGTTGGTTTGCTCTATGACCTGTAGGTCTACTTACATCCAACCTGTTGGTTCCTAGCGTGAGGGCGCTGGTTTAATCCTCTGCCTCTCGGCTTACGACTTATATCTACTGATGGTTCCCAGTGCCCTGTCCAGTCCTAGACAGCTAGTTATTCCCTCGGTACACGGGTACTGGGGTGCGCAGACTACCTGGTAATACCACTGGGCCTTGTAGCCTCTACCTACCATCTCCATACTGTCATTGTCATCTGACAGTTATTGAGGCCACACTGGTTGACACTTCCTCCTTGGGCTGCCTTGCCCGGTATATTGGTAAGGCCGGTAGAACCTTCTATTATTCCACCTTGAGGTTGCCTTACCCGGTATTGGCAAGGCCGGTAGAGCCTACTATTTTGGTGTTCCGTTAGGCTGCCTTGCCCGTTATATTGACAGGGCCGGTAGAGCCTGTATCAGCTGGTGATCCGTTAGGCTGCCTTGCTCGGTATATTGGCAGGGCCGGTAGAGCCAGTATTCTCCTGACTGTCTATTAGGCTGCCTTGCCCGGTACATTGGCAGGGCCGGTAGAGCCTGTATTCTCCTGACTGCCTACTTGGCTGCCTTGCCCGGTAGATTGGCAGGGCCAGTAGAGCCACCATTTTATTGCTTGCCCAGGCTGCCTTGCCCGGTATATTGGCAGGGCCGGTAGAGCCTGATTCGCTATTGTCACTATCTATTTGCCATTCTATGTATTGTATGTATGTGTATAAAATCCTATGGGATTATCTTAAACTTTTCAATAAAATTGTGTTTTTACCTAACCTTGTGTCTGAGATTCTTAACAAACCGTGACAGTACAAAAGGGCCATGACCTCAGACAACAAGAGTGATGGCAATACACAGAATATCCATTGGAGGATGGATATGCTTGAGCAACATTTGGATCAATTGGCGGTTGCAATCCAAACTATTCTTGAACGCACTGTACTTGCTGACAAATCTGGGTCTAACATGGTGATCTCGCCAAGTCAGACACTGGAGAATGATATGATGCCCTCAGGGGCTGCAGGCAAAGGGTTAACTGCTTCCGCACCCTTGCCACTCCGTTATGACGGTGACCCTAATCTCTGCAGAGGGTTTATCAACCAACTTGAAATATTTATGGAATTGACGGCACATGTGTTTCCCAACGATCGCAGTAAGATCGGGTTCATGATATCCCTGCTGACTGGCAGAGCATTGGCTTGGGCTAACCCATTGTGGGAAAATGCTAAACCTTGCACTAAGAGTTTCAGAGAATTTGTGCAATCCTTTCGGAGAGTGTTTGAGCCTCCTGGTAGAACCACCTCTGCTGCTAAAGGCCTTATGGAAATACAACAGGGCAGGCGTACGGTGGGCGACTATGCCATTGAATTCAGCACCTTGGCAGCAGAGGTAGGGTGGAATAATGAGTCATTGTTGGCAGCCTTTGCTCAGGGCCTGAGTGACCAGATTAAATATGAGATTGCAGCAAAAGAATTGCCTACTGATCTAGATGACTATATTGAGTATGTTATACTAATTGACTCCAGGATACGTGAGAGACTAACTGCTAGAGATCGCAGGATACGGTCTAAAAACAATGGGGCTAGCAGTACATTTTGCCCACCCATCCCTGTCATGGCATCTAAGCCCAGTGAACCATTATGGGAACCAGTTGAACCGATGCAAGTAGGTTTCATTAGGTTAACCAAGGAGGAGAGATTATACTGCAGGAAACAAGGGTTGTGTTTATACTGCGGTAAGAATGGGCATTTGCTAAGATCTTGTCCGGTACGTCTGGGAAACAAACACACCTAGGGTACCTTGGGGGACAGGCCCTAGGTGGTGTCCAATCGTCCCCAGTGTTGGGCACACTGAAACCTACCTTACAGGTGGTACTGTCTTGGGCAGAACGCTCAGTGGAGGTTTTGGCCCTGGTTGATTCTGGTGCAGCTGGGTATTTTATGGTTAATACCTTTGCTGAATTGCATGGGGTCCCACGCATTGAAAGAGAAACCCCTCTCGCTATTGAAGCAATTGATGGCAGACCTTTAGAACCTGCTCAAGTCACCTTTGAAACTATGCCATTATCCATGACTACTGGGGCTCTCCATAGAGAAGAGCAGCAGTTCCAACTTATTAATTCTCCTCACCATGCTGTAATATTGGGATTTCCTTGGTTACAGTTGCATAATCCACAGTCTGATTGGCAAAAGTGCGAAATCTCCGCTTGGTCTCAGTTTTGTATGGATAAGTGCATTACCCATCCAGTTAAGGTCTTGTGCACCTCCCCTTCACTCCCAGACGAATACCAGCAGTTTGGCGATGTTTTCAGTAAGGGAGAGGCTGGCACCTTACCTCAGCACAGACCATATGATTGTAGCATTGAGTTGCCTCCTGGTGTGGTGCCCCCTAGGGGACGCACGTGTCCATTGTCTTGTGAGGAAAACCAGGCTATGGAAGAATATATTTCTGATGCCCTTAGAAGAGGGATCATAAGGAAATCTACTTCTCCGGCTGGGGCCGGGTTCTTTTTTGTAAAAAAGAAAAATAGTGAACTGAGACCATGCATCGATTACCGTGGTTTAAATAAGCTTATGGCAAAGAACGCTTATCCGATACCACTCATCACCGAGCTTTTTGACAGACTCAAGGGCGCCTCGATTTTCACCAAATTGGACCTGCGGGCTGCATACAATTTGATTCGAATCAGAGCCGGTGATGAGTGGAAAACTGCCTTTAACACTAGATCTGGGCACTATGAATATCTAGTCATGCCATTTGGTCTGTGTAATGCACCCGCAGTATTTCAGGAATTGATCAATGACATTCTCAGAGATATGCTGCAGTCATGTGTCGTGGTTTACCTTGACAATATACTTATTCACTACAAAGACTTGTCACAACACATTAAAGATGTGTCCGAAGTATTGCTACGTTTACGTAAAAACAAATTATTTGTAAATTGGAGAAATGTGAGTTTCACAGAACTAGTGTGCCATTCTTGGGTTTCTTAATTGGCAAAGAAGGCATTGCCATGGACAAAGAAAAGTTAACAGCAGATGGCCACGGCCTAAGAGTCTTTGCGATTTTTGGGCTTTGCTAATTATTATTATAGGAAGTTTATTAAGAACTTCTCTTCCATTGTTAAACCACTGTCTGACCTCACGCATAAGGGCGCTAATCCATCCCTTTGGCCAGCGGTTGCAGAGGAGGCCTTTGAAGAACTGAAATTGGCTTTTGCTAATGCTCCTGTGTTATCTCACCCCAACCCATTACTCCCGTTCACGTTAGAGGTTGATGCCTCGGATATTGGGGTTGGGGCAGTGCTTTCTCAACGTCCTAGTAAAGGTGGAACACTCAGACCCTGTGGGTTTTTTTCTAAAAAATTGACCGGAGCTCAAAGCCATTATGAGATAGGGGACAGAGAATTATTGGCCATTATCCTCGCTCTTAAGGAATGGTGTCATTTACTTGAAGGCACAAACAGTCCCGTTTTAATCTTGACTGATCATAAAAACCTGACTTATCTCTCTGAGGCCAAGAGATTGTCCTCTCGCTAGGCCAGATGGGCGCTGTTCCTGTCCCGATTCAATTTCATTGTATCATATTTGCCGGGATCTAAGAATGTTAGGGCTGACGCACTGTCAAGACAATTTGAGGCTGAAATTGACAGAGAAGAGGCACCAGCACCTATCATTCAACCCGATCGAATATTGGCTACTATATGTACTAGTATCACTTCACCACTAGGGGAAGAGATCTTGGCCTCCCAGGCCTCCGCTCCCCATGAGACCCCGGTTGGTAAGTGTTATGTCGCTGAGCCATTCCGTACTCGATTACTTGAAACTTACCATTCCTCTAAGGCCGCTGGACATATTGGCAGAGACCAGTTGTTATGGTCCCTTTCTCAGATATTTTGGTGGCCTCTATGAGAACAGATTGTGCCGATTTTACCAATGCCTGTGCCACCTGTGCCCGTGCTAAAACCCCTAGACACCTTCCAGTGGGCTTGCTTCAGCTGGTACCTAATGGTGAACGCCCCTGGTCTCATGTTTCTATTGATTTTATGGGAGAATTGCCCATGTCTAGAGGGTATTCCTTCATACTGATGGTGGTGGACAGGTTTTATAAAATGGCTCATTTCATGCCCCTCCATGGCCTTCCCTCTGCTAAAGAATTGGCAATGGTGTTTGCTAAGGAAGTGTTTCGGTTGCATGGAGTACCCAGAGTACTGGTGTCCGACAGGGGGAGCCAGTTTGTGTCCAGGTTCTGGAGGGCATTTTGTGAACAGATGGGCGTACAACTATCCTTTTCCTCCACTTATCTCCCCCAGACCAACAGAGCCGATGAGCGTGCCAATCAAGGTTTGGAACAGTTTCTACGCTGTTTCGTTACTGACCATCATGACAATTGGGCCGACTTGTTGCCTTGGGCAAAGTTCGCCAGGAACTGTGCGGTCAACTCCTCATCCGGGAGCTATCCGTTTCTGATTAATTACGGGTTTCAGCCCTGTTTGCTCCCGGATTCCTTTCAGACACAGCAGATTCCAGCTCTGGATGAGCATATCGAGCAACTCCGTTCCACATGGGCACAAGTTCAGAGGGCACTTGGTCAGCCATTTCAGCGCCATCAGCGCTGTGCTAATTGTAGAAGACTTCCAGCGGTCTCCTTTCAGGTTGGGGACAGAGTGTGGCTTTCCTCCAGGAATCTTAAGCTTCAAGTCCCACCTAATAAGTTGGCTCCTCGGTTCATTGGTCCTTACAGAATTATTCGCAAAATTAATCCTGTTTCCTATGCTTTGGACATACCTGCGTCCATGCACATTCATAACGTGTTCCATGTGTCTCTCCTTAAACCTCTCGTATGCAACCGTTATACTACTAACCCTGTGGTGCCAGGGCCTATCGAGGCTGAAGGTCAGGAGGAGTATGAGGTGCAGAGTATCATTGATTCCCGCAGGCTTAGAGGAAGGGTACAGTATTTGGTGCATTGGAAAGGTTATGGTCCTGAAGACCGATCTTGGGTGGATAGTAAGGACCTTCATGCACCCAAATTACTGCAGATCTTTCATTCTAAATACCCTCAGAAACCCAGACCCTATTCTAGGAGAGGGGGTCTTTGAAAGGGGGGTACTATCACAGTGCCCGTGATTGCTGCATTTCTGTGTCTATCACCTGTAGGGGGCTCCCATTGGCTGTCTGCCTTTAGCCCGCCTCACATTGCCTATTTAAACTGAGTTTGGGCACCTTTTGGTTGCCCTTTCGTGGTGTCTCAGACTGTATCCACTTTCACTTTGCTACAGAAGCTTCTTGGGCCTTTTGCTGTGTTCCTGGTTTCCTGAGTTCGTCCTGTTCCTGAGACTCTGTCTGCTGTATTTGTTCCAGTGCCTGTTCCGGCTGAAGTCATCCGAGGTTGCTGTTTCCTGCTGCCAGTCTCCGTTGTCGTTCCCGATCCGGTCGACCGTCATTGTGCTGGTTCCTGCTCATCTCCCACGTCCGGTTCCTGCATCTGTGGCGACCTTGTTCCTCGGTCGCTCCGGCGACATTTTCACCTGTTGATTCCCAGCGTGCGGATGCTGGTTTGCTCCACTGCCTTGCGGCTACTACACTACTAGTCTGTTGGTTACCAGCGCACGGGCGCTGGTTCGCTCCTTTGCCTTACGGCTCTATACACTACTATCTGTAGGTTTCCAGCGTGCGGACGCTGGTTTGCTCCACTGCCTTGCGGCTACTACACTACTAGTTTGTTGGTTACCAGCGTGCGGGCGCTGGTTCGCTACTTTGCCTCTCGGCTCTATACACAACTATATGTAGGTTCCCAGCGTGTGGACGCTGGTTCACTCCACTACCTCACGGCCTACTATATACATTGTTGGTTCCCAGCGTACGGACGCTGGTTTGCTCCACTGCCTTGTGGCTACCATATTCTAGTCTATTGGTACTAGCGCGCAGGCGCTGGTTTGCTCCGTAGCCTTACGGCTTTATACATACTATCTGTTGGTTCCCAGCGTGCGGACGCTGGTTTGCTTTATAGCCTACGATATATCCAGCCTGTTGGTTACCAGCGCGCGGGCACTGGTTTGCTCCACTGCCTTGCTGCTCATTTGTATTAGAGTGTTGGTTCCCAACGCGGGGGAGTTGGTTCGGTCTATGACCTGTAGGTCTACTTACATCCAGCCTGTTGGTTCCTAGCGTGAGGGCGCTGGTTTACTCCTCTGCCTCACGGCTTACGACTCATATATACTGATGGTTCCCAGTGTGCTGTCCAGTCCTAGACAGCTAGTTATTCCCTCGGTACATGGGTACTGGGGTGCGCAGACTACCTGGTAATACCACTGGGCCTTGTAGCCTCTACCTACCATCTCCATACTGTCATTGTCATCTGACAGTTATTGAGGCCACACTGGTTGACACTTCCTCCTTGGGCTGCCTTGCCCGGTATATTGGTAAGGCCGGTAGAACCTTCTATTATTCCACCTTGAGGTTGCCTTACCCGGTATTGGCAAGGCAGGTAGAGCCTACTATTTTGGTGTTCCGTTAGGCTGCCTTGCCCGGTATATTGACAGGGCCGGTAGAGCCTGTATCAGCTGGTGATCCATTAGGCTGCCTTGCTCAGTATATTGGCAGGGCCGGTAGAGCCAGTATTCTCCTGACTGTCTACTTGGCTGCCTTGTCCGCTATATTGGCAGGGCCGGTAGAGCCACCATTTTATTTCTTGCCCGGGCTGCCTTGCCCGGTATATTGGCAGGGCCAGTAGAGCCTGATTCGCTATTGTCACTATTTGCCATTCTATGTATTGTATGTATGTGTATAAAATCCTATGGGATTATCTTAAACTTTTCAATAAAGTTGTGTTTTTACCTAACCTTGCGTCTGAGAGTCTTAACAAAACGTGACACCCTGATCCCCAGAGGGGAACATCAGGGTCCCTTGCTTCATAATTCGAAGTAGATTGTATAAGGGACCATATGGTACAAGTTGTCTGAGATGTGGCAGGGGAATCCCTAAGTATATCTGGGCCCAACATAGGGATATGTGGCAAAGAATAACCTGGTTTGAGTAGAGATTCATCAATTTTATGGAAGGTGTGCAGGGTATCAGGTAGAATATATGCCAGTGCATATTGTCCCTGTGCAGCCAGGTAGTATTTATAGAAATCAGGAAGGGCTATTCCACCCTTACTCACCAGACACTTAAGAGTTGATAGCTTAATTCTAGGTGGGCCACCTCACCAAAGAAAATACCTAATTATCTTATCAATTACAGTAAAGTATCGCTTAGGGATAGGTATGGGGGAAACTTGAAATACGTATAAGAACCGTGGAAGAAACACCATTTTGATCAGGTTGGAGCGACCAATAACGTTCAGCGGGCGTGTAATCCAAGACATAGTTTTACATCTAAATTGGTCAACTAACGGCTCCAGATTATCCTTCACATAGCTGCTCATAGAAGCAGTCACCAGAAGTCCGAGATACTTCACAGATTCCTCATATTATAAAGGAGCAGAGAACATAGGACCCCCATCTACAACCAGGTCCACAGGCAGTATGGAGGATTTGGAGCAAATTATATGCAATACTGAGTATTCACTAAATCTAGGACATGAGGAAGAGACCTATGGGACTCCCCCAAAAACAATAATATATCATTAGCATACAATGCCAATTTTTCCTCCCTACTGCCCATCCGAAACCCCTCTACTGTCAGATCACTCCGGATCCACCTGGCCAATGGTTCAATAGCCAATGAAAACAGACCAGGTGACAGTGGACATCCCTGTCACGTACCTCTCTCAAGAGCAAAAGACCCAGATCGGACTGACCCAGTCAATACCCTAGCAGTTGGGTCCGTGTAAAGGAGTTGCACCCACCTCAAAAAGTTGGTCCAAATCCAAACCCGCAAAGTGTACACCACAGATACCCCCACTCCACAGAGTCAAATGCTTTTGACGCGTCTAGTGAGACCACTACTCTGTGACCAACATTATCATGTTTCATATGCAAGTGAGAGAATAGTCTCCTAAGATTGTGAAACATAGATTTCCCGGGCATAAATCCCACCTGATCC
The DNA here is from genome assembly GCA_037306005.1 of Rhinophrynus dorsalis. Lineage (NCBI taxonomy): Eukaryota > Metazoa > Chordata > Amphibia > Anura > Rhinophrynidae > Rhinophrynus > Rhinophrynus dorsalis. Next base: position 294,400,765 of record CM074718.1, read on the forward strand.
GGGTGAATAAGATCAGAGATCACCATATTGAGTCTAGCTGCCAGTATCTTGGCCAGGATTTTAGCATCCGATGTAAGCAGAGAGATAAATCAATTTGAGTCTCATTTGGTCAAGTCTTTACCCGGCTTAGGAAGCACTACTATTGTTGCTTCCACGCAGTAGGGACAAAGCAGCAACTTTAGTAATAGATTGAAGCCATGCAGTGAGAGGTCAGGCACCCCATGACATCAGCAGATAATTACATCATAGCAACAAAAGCATCTATTGACATGCTGCAAAAGTAGAACCAGTTGGAGGTAAAGCCAGGTTGTTAGATATCTTCAGTTATACATGGGGTAGGAGGGGATACATATACAGGATAACAAGACGGACAGGGGTTGAAATATATAGTGCATCGTATATTTCAGATAATTGCTTGTGGACTGAAAGTATAGGCACCAAGTCCCTCAATGAAGAAATTCTCCACTTCAAAGGTATTTGCTAGAAGAAGAGGAGATCACTGTTGGCCCAGTCACACGTCACAAAGCCAATAAATCGCTGGTGTAGTAGTTGGTAATTGGCAGGTGACTTTTATCCTACATATCTTGTATCATACATGGGAGAGGCGGGGGTCACATGTAGAAGGGAAGAAGACAAACAGGGTCTTTTGTGAAATGTGGAGCAGTGCAGTTTCAACTACAGCTGGGCAAATATTCGATGAGCACTGAACAATGTAATGTCCTCTACAATTCCTGCACCTCCAATTGTTAGATCACCTAGTATTATGCTGTGAAGATGAGATCAATTGAAGGTAATACCAGGGTGTTGAGTAACAGCAAATATACATGGGATATGAAAGGTCACATAGCCAGGATAAGAAAACAAACAGGGTTTGAGGTACAAGGGAGCCAAAACAGAGCCAGAGGTAGCAGGCCTGTTAGAAATAAAAGGGGGCTTCCCCCTTGACACTCTCTTCCTAGCATAGATGTACAGCAAGCCTATGGGGTAGGAAAGGGAACTGGGACAAAAAAACAAAAAAAGGATGGTGCTCTAAGGGAAAGTGTAGGAGAGAGTGGACCCTGGCCACAGGTCCTGGGAGGCAAATCAAGTAGAATCTGAAGGATGTTCAAGCAGTCCTCCAGAGAGATATACAGAGGATCAGCAGCAGGTATGCCTAATGGGAGGAAGGGGAACAGGGATATATAAAATAACAAATAGGATGGCGCTCTATTGGAGGGGGAGTAGCAGCAGCAGCACTTAGGTCCTCCAGGGTTGGGCAACTCACTGTGTCCACCGGATGTCAGCCAATCTGTCCCGCAGACCAGGAAAGTGGGCAGCCAGTAGCGCAATGTACACCCCTTGTCTCCGGCAGCTCCAAGCAAGGACCATCCCAGCACAGCCACGACTCGCCTGAGCGGCAGATCTCCAGCAGTAGCCTCCACCAATCACTCCAAGCCCCATGAGGTCAGTCTGACCGATGGCAGAGAGGCCTCACCCAGACAGGCAGCGCACTCTGCAGAGTATGATGCAGCTACGTCACTCAGTCATAAATTTAAGAAATATTCCGGGTGCAGTTAGACACGCTCGCACAGGCCGCAGGCTTCTCATGTGGTATGGGCCTCGTATCGCCCATATCGATGATTCCCTGGTCCAGTGCAAATATCAAGATATCCCCATGTAGCACCAACAGCAGGGTGTCAGTGCACACTCCTGATCAAGGTTAAATCCAACTTTGGGTGGCTAGATGTAGGCAGATTTAAAGTTGAGGTGCGGAGCTCAAGCAGGCTACGTCCACTCGGTCACTCTGTGTGTTTTTACTCTACAGTACGCAACACAACTGATTGAGTATGATGTCTTGCCTTAGCCCAGTCAGCTGCCACCTAATATATTGAGTTCTTTTTTTTATTTATTGTTTTAAGTTGTCTACCCTGTCTTATAACAGTCTGTCTAAAAAATTATAACAGCAGATAGACAATAACAGCAAGTAGGTCTCCAAGCTGCCTGTGTCTTGCAAGTCAGTCACATGGAATTTTGGGGTATGTGGGTTCAACCTTCTTCCTCGCTTCATCTCTCCAGAGTGCCCCACTGACTCTCCTAACAGAGAGAACAAATGTCCTACCTAAAAGATTCCCTAAACTAAACTTAAATTCACCTATCTTCTCTAGCTCAAAAACCATACTGCTTTCTACTCTCACAAAGAATGGCATGCTGTGAGAGCCTGACATTCTTTTACATGGCTGTAGAAAAGAAGAGAAAACTTTCTTATGGTGGAGAAAAGTGTTTCTTACCATTGATTTCAATACACAATGATGTAGGCGATAAAAGCGAGAAAAAGTGGAAAAATGTCACTTTGCACAGAAAATTATTCTGCAAGCGGTAAATGCCATTATTCGCTGATTTCAGTTTGAGGGGAATATTTCACCCATCCCTAATCACAACATGGTTACATATGAGATCAGTTTGGCAAAGCAAAACTGTATAGGTTCAACCAAAACGCTTAATTTTAAAAAAGCTAACTTCAAAATGTTAAAGGGATAGTAATATTTAAATTTTACTATCCCCCAGCTTGCAGCCCTTAAAAACCTGAATTAAATGAGCCAAGCTGCATCTCTCAAAGTTTTATGGTTTGAGAGATATCCACTTTCAAAGTTCCCTCTCCCCTGATGTCAGTGTTCAAGCAGGGGAATCCGGTACCGGGACCGGCAGAGGCTCTTCAGCAGGTTTGAGAGATGCCGCTGGGATCATTTAATTCAGGTTTTTAAGGGCTACAAGATGGGGGATAGTAACATTTAAGTATTACTATCCCTTTAAAGGGATAGTAACACTTCGTATTAACTTTATTTTATTTTGTAGGCATTAAAAAAACATGAAGAATGATATAAGTCTTATCTCTCAAACCTTTATGGTTTATGAGATATTCACAAGCAAAGTTCCCCTCCCCTCCCCTTTTACCTAGTGTAAGCCATCTCTTCTCAGATGTGGATCAGGTTGTATGACAGTACAGATAACAGAAGGGGACAATTTTCTTTGTATGAAAACAATGAAAGCCCTTCCCCCCTTGACAAGTTTTTCAGCTTTTTCCATTATCTTAATTGAAGATTGTCCCTCTCTGCAGTCTACCTGGGCATCTCCCTTCTTATCTGGTTGAACAGGGGGGGGATACTTTGTTTGTGAATATCTCTTAAACCATAAAGGTTTCAGAGATAAGACTTATATCATTCTTCATGTTTTTTTAATGCCTACAAAATAAAATAAAGTTAAAATGAAGTATTACTATCCCTTTAAGAGCTGCAATGCAACACTTTAACTGGGATAAATTATTTAAAGGCAAATTACTGAGGGAAAAAATGGTCAGAATTAAAATTTAGCTTGCAGAAATGTACCCAACACTATATACCAGTGAGGAAGAAATGCAAAAGAAGTAGACACAGCCAGTGTGGTTAACTGCAAATGTAAAGAAGAAAATGGCAAGGAAAAACATTTCAACTATTTAAGTCTGCAGAAACTGAACATTCTTTCTTAAAGGGATAGTAATACTTAACATGCAAAAACATATATATTGTAGTGTTTATCCTTCTGAGTAAAAAAGGGTACTTTCACTGCTGAAAGTTGTTTTATTCAAAAGTTATTACAGCTCAAATTTGAATTTTATAGGTGCAATATCAAAGTGGCCTGAAATTGTACAGTGGTGCTGTTGTTACACCATCCTATGGACAGTTCTGGTCTGTAGACCATAAATCTCCATAGCAACAGCGCCACTGTACAATTTCAGTCCACTGTGATATTGCACCTAAAAAAATTAAACTTTGAGCTGTAATAAATTTTGAATAAAACACCTTTCAGCAGTGGGTGTACTCTTGTTTTACTCAGGGGGGGTAAAACCTACAACATATTTTTTTTTTTACATTTTAAGTATTACTATCCCTTTAAAATACAGATGCAACAAAGACTGCAAAAAAGCAATTAGCTTATCAAAAATAGATAATGAAACTTGAATTTCAAGGGAGAGCAAGACAAATCCCTTAAAGTTTTTCAAATACATAAATGGCAAAAAACTTAAGAGGGAGTGCATTGGACCTTTCAAAAATGAGATTGCTGAGTTGATTAGAGCGGATAAGGAAAAGGCTGATGTTCTAAACACTTCCTTTGCAATAGTATATATAAGGGAACAAGGAATGGTAGAAAAGTCTCATCAAGTAACAAATAAAACAATACGTTTATCAGATATTGGGTTAACACATGAAAAGTCCATGGAAAGACTGAACAAAACTAAGACTGAGAAAGCACCAGGTCTTGATGAGATATAACCAAGGGTTCATCACAAACTAAGTGTATTGTTAGCAAGACCCCTCTTTTTATTCTTTAAAGATTCTCTTACCACATGCGCAGTGCCACAAGATTGGCACAGAGCCATTGTAGTGCCTCTGTTTAAGAAGGGAACTAAAACAGAATCTGGGAATTATAGACCTGTGAGTTTAATCTCTGTAGTGGGAAAACTGCTAGAAGGGATAATAAGTGATAATATTCATGATTACACTGCAAAAAATAAGTTTATTAGCATGAATCAACATGGTTTTATGAGGAATAGATTGTGCCAAATTTATCTTTTCTGCTTCTATGAAGAAGTAAGTAGCCACCTAGATCATGGTAAGGCAGTTGATGTAGTATATCTAGATTTTGCAAAGGCATTTGATACAGTACCACACAGAAGGCTGGGGTATAAAATAGCGAAACTGGTCTAGGGGATAACCTTTGTAATATGGTAGGGAACAGTGTGTAGTTGTAAATGGACAATTCTCCAATACAGTTAAAGTTGAGAGTGGAGTACCTCAGGATTCAATACTCTGTCCACTGCTTTTTAACATGCTTATAAATTACCTGGAAATAGATATATAAAGCAAAATATCAATATTTGCAGATGACACAAAATTATGCTGGGTAATTAATTAAGAACATATTTGTTCTCTACAGATGGATTTACAGAACTTGATAGATTGGGCAACCATATGGAATATGAAGTTTAATGTGGGGAAGAAAAAATCCCAGTGCTACTTATGAATTTAATGGAATAATTTTAGGGGACTCGTTAGAGAAAGACCTGGGAATCCTTGTAAACTACAAACTTGAACCAGTGTCAAATAACAGTTGAAAAAGCAAATAAAGTCCTGTATTGCATAAAAAGGGGTATTCAAGCAAGAGTAGATAACATAATTTTACCACTGTATAAATCATTGGTAAGACCTCACCTAAAATATGCAGTGCAGTTTTGGGCATCAGTTCTGAAAAAGGATATTCTACAACTGAAGAGAGTGCAATGAAGAGCAACAAACTTAATTAGGGGAATGGAGGACTTCATGTATGAGGAATGACTAGACAAACTTGGTTTATTTACTGTAGAGAAAAGACGACTGTAACGGATCCTACCTGTTACTGAGCCCTTGTCTGGACCACAAACTATTTACTTAAAAACTATGGACCTTGTTGCCCTGCTTGGATGTAGCTGTGGGCTCTGGCATACGAACTGGCCAGCTATTGCCAGGAACAAAGACTTATAGTTATGAACATTGGTTTGTGTATTAAGTTTGGTTTTATGTATTTTCAAATATTGTATGTGTTTAATTGTACTTGTCCAATTTGAAGGTTTGTGCAATCACCAACTACCAGGTATGCAAATATCTTCCTTAGCTTAACATGGGAAATGGTAGGCAGACCAGTGATTGATCAAAGTTGGGGCAGGGCATTCAAAATAGTCAATCAAAGGCTCCAACCTTGGGCCACTGTCCCTAAGATGTGGATTATAGCAACTCCAGCCATTCACTATGTTGACCCCCTGCCATGTGGTAATTAGTTCACGCCCTCAAGTCTTTGTTCAATCAAACCCCTGTGTATCTGGAATGTAACCCTGTCTGAGTCATTGTATCTGTTAAGACCATCTGTTGCTGGCTTTTGTCTGATGTGTTATGATTTAATCATGTTCCCTATTGTATCAGGTTCCCCATGTGATCCAATGTCCTGTACTATGTATAAATATCTGTGGTCTTTGCCAATAAAGAGAGTTATGTTTTGGAGTGAACAAGGAGTCCTGGAGTCTTGTATTGCTTATGGTCTAAAGTGTCCACTCTGATACCCATCTGCGCCAAGTATCCTGAATCGTCGACCGCCTGCTGCCAGCTTCCTGCGTCCCAACTTCATATGCTGTCAGGCGGCGACGTGCACTCCTCCCTGCTTCCCTGCCTCCAGCGATCCAGCGGCTGTTTCCAGTGACTGTCCATACTTCAACTGGTGCATCTGACGGCGCTTATCTGCGTCAAGAAGGAGAGACCCAGGAACGACGGCGGAAGGCGACGCGGTCCCCTTCCTACCTTTCGTTACATTGGTGGCATAGCGGTGGGATTTCTCCTTCATTCATCGGTTGCATCGAGTGAGATATGGAGGATGCTTTTGGGTCATATGAGGATCGCTTCGAATTAATCCGGTCTCAGTGGCGTTTCTGGCTGGGCGATATTGTAAATGACTTTATTCCAGAACTGGGTGGTTGCATCACAGAGGAGCTACGGATGCAAGATGCCTACTGTATGCTGGTAAATCACATTGAACAAGAGTATGGCCCCGTGCTCCCAGTAACCTTCTCCCCGGCCCGCTTGCGATGTAAGATCCAAGGGCTGGTATGGGATGCTTATCTGTGGGATTCGAACTTTGGCAGTCCAGAAAATGACCGTTTCTTGGAGCTTTTGGCCAAACGAGAAGATATGCTAGGGGGGTACTTCTCCATGAGCTTGCAAGAGGACTTGAGCGACACAGTCAGTTGGGAGTGTGAGGTGGAATACATGTATGCCAAATTAGTGCAAGAAATTCGGGAGGCCCTAGAGGAAGAAGAAGACTGGGGGGGTCACTCATCTGAGGAGGGCCTCAGTGAAGCTGAGGACCTGGATGGAGTTTCCCCTGTCCACTCCACACTGGTGAGTGGGAATGCGTTCCTCACCAGTGCCCCTTTTGTTACCCCTACATCCGGGAATGGGACAACGGTCCTCCCTGATACCCCTTTTCCCTTGGATTATACTTTTCCTGATCTGAGGAGTGGGAATGCGTTCCTCCTCAGCCAAGAAGATGCCTCTGCATCAGGGGATGGTACAGACGTCTCCTCTGATAGGCATGTTGCCCCTTTCTCTGATTTCCCAGCTGCGGTGGATGAGACGCAGGTCCCCACCAGCAGCAATTGTATGCCCCAACTGATGGGTGGGAGAGAGCCCATCAGTCCCTGTGAACCCCCTGCTGTGGTGAGGGGAGAAGAGCTCACCAGCAGCCCCAGAAAGATGCCCCCTGTTCTATTGGAGAATGCCCTGGGAGAGGAGCAGTGTGTGCACCCCAGGGCCATGGATGATGCCGCCTTGAGGGATGGGACTGCAGTCTCCCTCAAGGCAGAAAAAGGGCTTGTGAGTGATGGCCTACAAGAGGAGGACCCCAGTGCGCTGGGAGAAAGCAGTGCTGCTGGCCCTTCTGAGGATATGTTGTGTGAACTGGTGGGTGGAATGGAGTGCCCCACCAGCCCCCCTGCGACCCCTGGCCTGGTGAGTAGGAGCGAGCTCACCAGGGCCTGGGATACCCCTGCTGTGGTAAAGGAGATGCAGATCCCCACCAGCAGCAATGTTGTGCCCCAACTGATGGGTAGGAGAGAGCCCATCAGTCCCTGTGAACCTCCTGCTGTGGTGAGTGTAGAAGAGCTCACCAGCAGCCCCAAGATGTTGCCCCCTGGTTTGTTGGAGAATGCCCTGGGAGCAGAGCAGTGTGTGCTCCCCAGGGTCACGGATAATGCCGCCTTGGGGGATGGGACTGCGGTCTCCCTCGAGTCAGAGAAGGGCCTTGTGTGTGATGGCCTACAGGAGGAGGAACCCAGCGGACTAGAAGAGAGCAGTGCCACTGACCCTCCTGTGGATTTGAACTGTGAACTGATGGGTGGGAATGCGTTCCCCATCAGCACCCTTGTAACCCCTGGCTTGGTGCGTGGGAGTGAGCGCACCAAGTCCTGTGAAACTCTGGCTGGGATGAGTGGGACAACAGGCCTCATCCCCAGCCCAACTTTTGTGCCCCTTGAATTCTGTGACCTCGGCCTGGTGGGTGGGAATTCATTCCCCACCAGGCCAACTGTTGACCCAGCCAAAGGGAGTGGGACCACTGTCCTCCCTAAAGAAGTTGGGTCTTGCCCTGGTTTTGCGCTGTGCCCAGAGTCTGGTTGCCGTGGGTTGGTGAGTGGGAGTGTGCTCCTCACCGGCCCTTTGGATACCCCTGCCCTGACCAAACAAGTTCTCAGCGCTCTGGATGTTGCCCCAGCCTAGGAGAGTGGGAATGACATCCATTCCTGTCCCTCTGGGGCACTGGCCCCACAAAAAGGGGGAGATGTGCCCCTCTCCCCACTACTTGATTTCCAGGCTATGGAAAGCCTAGAGACTCCGTGGACACAAAGGGGTCCACAGTATGGACTGGCTCTGGACCCTGAGCCACTGGCCCCAGACCCAGGAGGGTCTGACCCCAGCACTGCCTGGAGCATGGCCCAGGAGAAGCCACCCAATTTGATGATTGCCAGGAGAACCAGGCACCAATTTCCCTGGCCCAGAATTAAGAACAAAAGGTCTGATCATTGCTTTCCTGGCCCGGACAAGGGACTGATGTTTTCCCCTGGTCAGACAAAGGACCCAACTCTTGTTCCTAGCCCGGACAAGGGGCATACTTGTTTATTGTTTCACTGGCCCAGGACAAGGGGCTCTACAATTGTGTCTGGCCTAGGACCAAGGCCTGGGGACTAACGAACTGTCCAGACAAGCGGCTCACAACAGTAATGCTCTTCTAGAGTTCCAAGCCAGCATTTACTACTGGAACCGCTGGCTTGGTACAAAAAAGGGGGAGAAATGTAACGGATCCTACCCGTTACTGAGCCCTTGTCTGGACCACAAACTATTTACTTAAAAACTATGGACCTTGTTGCCCTGCTTGGATGTAGCTGTGGGCTCTGGCATACGAACTGGCCAGCTATTGCCAGGAACAAAGACTTATAGTTATGAACATTGGTTTGTGTATTAAGTTTGGTTTTATGTATTTTCAAATATTGTATGTGTTTAATTGTACTTGTCCAATTTGAAGGTTTGTGCAATCACCAACTACCAGGTATGCAAATATCTTCCTTAGCTTAACATGGGAAATGGTAGGCAGACCAGTGATTGATCAAAGTTGGGGCAGGGCATTCAAAATAGTCAATCAAAGGCTCCAACCTTGGGCCACTGTCCCTAAGATGTGGATTATAGCAACTCCAGCCATTCACTATGTTGACCCCCTGCCATGTGGTAATTAGTTCACGCCCTCAAGTCTTTGTTCAATCAAACCCCTGTGTATCTGGAATGTAACCCTGTCTGAGTCATTGTATCTGTTAAGACCATCTGTTGCTGGCTTTTGTCTGATGTGTTATGATTTAATCATGTTCCCTATTGTATCAGGTTCCCCATGTGATCCAATGTCCTGTACTATGTATAAATATCTGTGGTCTTTGCCAATAAAGAGAGTTATGTTTTGGAGTGAACAAGGAGTCCTGGAGTCTTGTATTGCTTATGGTCTAAAGTGTCCACTCTGATACCCATCTGCGCCAAGTATCCTGAATCGTCGACCGCCTGCTGCCAGCTTCCTGCGTCCCAACTTCATACGCTGTCAGGCAGCGACATGGACTCCTCCCTGCTTCCCTGCCTCCAGCGATCCTGCGGCTGTTTCCAGTGACTGTCCATACTTCCACTGGTGCATCAGACGGCGCTTATCTGCGTCAAGAAGGAGAGACCCAGGAACGACGGCGGAAGGCGACGCGGTCCCTTCCCAGCTTCCGTTACAACGACTTAGAGGAGATCTTATCACAATGTATATGAGAGGTCAGTACAAGGATCTCTCAGGTGAGCTATTCATTCCAAGGTCCGATCAAACAACCAGGGGACATCCTTGACAGTAGAGGAAAGGAGGTTTCGACTCCAGCAGAGGAAAGTTTTTTTTTAATTAAGGTCTGATAAATTATGGAATTCCGCACCAAAGAATGTGGTTATGACATACAATGCATACATTTAAGAGAAGACTAGATTCTCAGGTCTCTGGGTTATGAGGCAAAGGTTGTACTTGATGGACTTGTGTCTTTTTTCGACCTAATTTACTATGTTACTATGTAACACTAGCATCAAGGAATGTTTGATTTTCAGAAATTTTTAATTCTTGTAGTTTTATTATAATAAAAGTTAAGTTTTAAGCATTTGTTCAATAATTTACCTTTTGTTTGGTATTATATGAGGAGCTATAAACAGTTTTTTTTTTCTTTGTGATTTATTCATTGCAACTATTCCTGTAGGCACTCACCTATAATTAATATATTAGGTATAGTGGTACCAAAATCAGTTAGTTTGGTGCAAATATTCTTCTCTTTTTTTCTAATCTGTGCACTGGAGTCTTAGGGCTAGATTTAAAGGCAGCCGTTAAACCATCCGCTAAGTAAAAAAGGCACATCGGCCGCAAAGAACACATGGTTTACGGCAGATTCAAAGGTAAGAGTACAAGAATAGCTATCAGGTGTAGGCACTACAAAAACACGTAACACAAAAACCAGCGTCGCACCTGATTTCGCATCACCGTGCGTCCAAAACACCCGTTAAAACACAACTTAAGTCAAAATGTTATATTACGGCTGCCGTTGTCTAGCAACCCTGATAGATGCACAAACAAAATTCAAACCTACAGCCAATCCCAAGGCTCCAAAGTATCAAAAATGTTCAAATACACCTATATATACCTCAAAATAACGGTCACTCCCTGTCTGTGTTTTGAGTTTCAGCAAGCTAGAGCACAGGACCCAGGAGTGGAGGATAGTGTTTAGAGAGAGAGAGAGAGAGAGAGAGAGAAGCATACACAGGAGTAAGGTAGAGGGATCTTGGAGAGGAGAGAATTACATTTAAATAGACACATAGCACACTTTTGCACATAGCACATACATCCATACAAACACAAACACATACATACAGTCTTTTTTTTTTCATCACACCTTACACATTTTAAACTTTATTTTTATAGTGTGAATCCGTGAGTGAAAGTGTGTGACAGAGAGTGAGTGGGATCGAGTGTGTCTGTGAGGGCGTGAGAGAGTGCCTGGGTGTGAGTGGGTGAATGATGGCCAGGAGAGGAGGACAGGAGAGAGGGATGGGGAGACTAGTGGAGGAGGAGGAGGAAGGTCAGGAGGGTATCCCTCAGCAGAGCAGGGGTGGGAGAGGGAGATCCGCAGGGCGGAGGGGGACCAGGCCCACAAGAGCAGGCACACAAAGAAGAGGGACAGAACCTGCAGTGGGATGAGGGGGAGCTCCTGGGGACCACCACACACACAGGCAGGGGCAGAGCAGGCAGGACACTCCGGGTCTGACTCCTCGCATGCCGGAGCTGAGGGGGACAGGGTCAGGGATCCCCTATATACCGAGGAAGAAAACACGGCCCTCGTGGAGGCTGTGCTGGAGAGGGAGAGTGTCCTCTTCCCGGGGGAGAGACTCCCTGGCCTGTCTGCGAGGAGGAGAGCTGCCTGGAGCCAAATCTGCAGCCGAGTTAATGCAGTGGCCACCTGCAGACGGGATGTGGACTCAATCAAGAAGAGATGGGGCGACTGAAAAAGGCAGGTGAAGAAGAAGATGGGGGATGCCGCCCTGCACGCCCGAGCCACCGGAGGTGGGCTACCTGTCCCCATCACCTTCAGCGCATGGGAGGAGAGGCTGCGGCAGACACTGTCATCTACCCTCATTGACGGGGTCCCTGGAGGATCAGACACTGGGGATGAGAGGAGCCTCCACACCACTGGTAAGTGCATCACCCCAAAACCACACACCACCTCAAAGCACACACCCATCACAAACAAGCACTCACATCCCAACATCTGCCCTTCATTCATCCACACAACTGCACCAACACAGCACCCTGAGTGTTTAAACAGGACGCAAGACAAGGACAAATGTCAAGGTTCAACAAGGCCAAAACCTGTCCAACTCCCTGGTTAACCCTCATGCTGCTGTGCTGATCACACACAATACACACAAACCATGCTCAGAAAAGTGTTGTATGTCAAACATCACAATTGTTGTCACACGGTGTTACCCATGTTCCCACAGGGAATCCAGCACATAACCCCATGAGTGCTAGAGGGATTATCAATGCATCGATCAACAATGCTTTGGCAACCCCTCCGGTACTCAAAGGGTTAACCAGACAACAAACACATGTCGATAGGTTAACAATTACATGACAAATAGGGGACATTCACTAAGCGGTGAAAAAGAGCTGATGTAGAGAATTTGACACTTACATACCCTCACTTTACCAATTACAGTGTTAGTCTATGGAGAATATGCAATAACATGATTCAAGCTGCACAGGTCCCATTGTATGGACTCCATAGAAAACATTACAGATGGGGAAATGAGGTCAGCGGAGAAGTCAGCATCATAATCAGTTCATCAGGTCCACTTAACCGCTTACTGAATCACCAACAGGATGGATCAGGTCACAAATCACAGTGCCACTGAGAATAACTGCTTGTATGTGCAACACACAGGCCAAAAACAATTACACATAACTAAAGGTGAATAAGTTGGCCTTGGTGTTGTGTATGAAATCATTTACGCTAACTTGAATTTACATATCTCACATTTGATTCACATATAGATCCTCAGGAGTGCTGATGCCATGGATGGATGGTACACCAGATACTATTTGCAGGATACATATGGGAACCAAATATGAACCATTGAGGTTTGGTCAATAACAGGCCATGAATTATGGATATCTTTGATCGGGTCTGGCTGCCTCACACAGAAGGATGGATGGGCTGATCCAGGAAAAAAAAGGCCTCAATCAATACTGTCTTGATTGTTGCCCCTCAGGATTCAACTTGAACAGACCTCATGGACAGAATACTGTAATGTACATCAATCCCTGATTGCCACGGTGGTATCCCATGCATCACAATGCAATGCATAGGATACCATCATGACAACCAGAGAGTAACATGTCAAATCTGACAAAATCCAGCACTGTACGGGATGAACTGATAACATAGGGATGAATACTACTTGAATCACACTGCAGATCAATTACAAAAAGATATGTACAGAAAGATAAACGACCAGATATGTATATGGATATGTCCCTTTCAAATGGGTACAAATATGTCCCAACAAGATGTGAACCCAGAGTTCGGTTCAGTACGTGTGATTGTCCTACTGCCCATATATGTGCACCCTCAACAAAATAACTCATATTGATATCATCACAAGAGAACACATACCTAGTATTTTACACCTTCCTTGAATGGGTATCAGTGGTATCAATGAAAGTTAGTTTGTGATGGCTGTACATATATAGGCAGTAAGACAATCACATGTACTGAACAGATCTCTGGGTTCATATCTATCAAGAATATGTTTGTACCCATATGAAAGGTACATATACACACATATCAGACCATATTCCTCACTGTGTACCTTGGCATGGCAATGGTTAATTTCACCTTGATGTAACATTGCAGGCATCATAAAGAGATGTTTAGAAAGATGTTACTGTATGTGACAGCTGGAGATGTCAGTCATATGACCACAAGGAGGCTCTTCAGCGGACACAAAATTGAACCAATTGGAGATGGATCCATCATTGACATGGTCCACAGAGCGTGCTTACAAACCAGGAACACTTTGTAGACAATGGCAAAGATGTAGTTATCTCCAAATGGGTCAAATTTGAGTCTGCTGAAGAGCCTCCGTGTGGTCAAATGACTGACATCTCCAGCTGTCTCACACAGCAACATCTTTCTAAACATCTCTTCATGATGCCTGCAATGTTACATCAAGGTGAAATTAACCATTGCTATCCCGTTAAAGAGATAGTAATACCTAAAATGTGAAAGTAAAAATATATGTCATAGGATTGATCCACCGGGTAAAGCAAGGGTATTCCCACTACTGAAAGGTGTTTCATCCCAAGAGTATAACAGCTCAAAGTTGAATATTCCATGGACAATATCACTGTGGCCTGAAAATGTACTATGCCAATGTTGCCAGACCATCCTCTGGCCAGCTTTGGTCCAGGGAGCATAAATCCACAAAGGATGATGTGGCAACAGCACAAATGTACAATTTCAGGCCACTGGGATGTGGCACCAAAGGAATTCAACTCTGAGCTGCTATACATGTAGAATAAAACACCCTTCACCAGTAGGAGTACCGTTGTTTCACATAGGGGGATAAACCCTATAACATATATGTTCCTTTCCACATTTCAAGTATTAATATCAATTTGACACCATCATGGCTAAGTTTACTGATCACACAATCTCAATCCTCCACACAGGTTATGTGCCTCCAGCACTGCAGGAGCCCATGGAGGAGGCCACCTCACCACCCAGTGAGGAGTATACGGAGGAGGGGACCAGCCAGTGGGCACCGTACCCAACTACATCCACACCTCTTGGCCAACTGGATGCCCCACCTCTGGCTACACCACCTCTGGCTGCACCACCTCTGCCTGCACCACCTCTGGCTGCACCACCTATGCCTGCACCACCTCTGCCTGCAACACCTCTGCTTGCACCACCTCTGGCTACACCACCTTTGGCTGCACCACCATATTACAGTGACTGGATGCACCCCACCACCTCCAGGAGCTATTACCCTCCAGCAGCACCACCACCACCATCACCAGGGAGGCAATGGCTGCCCGGTGATGTGGCCACCACCCAATACGGGCCATACTCATCCCCGACTGACCTACCCTCCTGGATGGCTCCCCAGCATGGCCCCAGGTATGATCCCAGGTGGGGGCCAAGCACATACCAGTGGCCAAGGTTTGACCCTTGGCCACTCGACTACCAACACCTGGGCCTGCTTGGGGAGCCCCAACACCCTATGTGAAGGGACGTGTTTACCCCACCACCTCCACCAGCACAGACATCGGTGGGCAGCAGTGGGTCCACTGATGTGGTGGGCACATACCCATCTGCAGCACATACAGCACCAGCTGAGGAGGACACAGCACCAGCTGAGGAGGACATAGCAGCAGCTGAGGTGGACACAGCAGCAGCTGAGGAGGACACAGCACCAGCTGAGGAGGACACAACAGCAGCAGATTCACCAGCAGTGAACGGCACACGGGGATGTAAGCAGAGTGTATGGCTCTGCAAAGGAGACTACTCCGGTCAAGCCTCTGAACCAATGACAACATCACCAGGAGCCGTAGGGAGTCCCGGAGAAACACTAACAGGATAGAGGCAAGGATCCATGCCCTGGAGTCGGAGGTCATGAGGATCAACACTCAACTCCATCAGCTCCACACGGGGGTGATGGACATACTTGCACAGGTACTGGTGGAGTTGAGAGAGCTGAACCGCAGGGAGAACCTACAGTTAGAGAGGGAGAACCTGCGCTCCACAGAGGGATCCACTGCCCCCACCACCCCCTCTAATGTGACCCCCGAAGCCACACCTAGGGGGCAAAGGGTGACCAGGGGATCATCCAGGTTATCCACTTCTGCCACACAGTCTAAGCCCCCCCCCCCAAGAAAAAAATATAAAATGCCCAACATTTCCCCTGAATAAAGGAACATTGTGCTTTTGAATCCTGTCTGATCTGCTTTGTATTTGGTCATAGATTGTGTGGCAGAGTTGTCTCCAATGCATTGCCAAACAATTCAGTGAACACAACTTCTGCCTAGGTAAGATGTTTGTGGGATGTTACAACATGGGTTCACACACACACACCGTTGTACAAATTCAACTGGAAATACATCCTTGGAGCCATATTACACAACTGTGTTATATGGCAATGTTGTGTGTTGATTTTGTACAACAAAACATACCCCTTAGCACAACAATTGGTACAACATTGAACATTCGTCTACATCATATGTTGTGTTTAACCCTTTGATAGCCAGAGTGGTAGGCAACGCATTGTAAAGAAATGAGTTGGGTACCACTCTGGCACTCAGAGGGTTAAGAGGATAACCAAACAAATGGCTATGTGACTTAGCGGTGACATAACAAGCAGGACAGATAAATGGGACCTGCATCAATATTGTCTTGCACTCAAACACTCATTGTGCAGCTGACTTACTGGGGAAGCCAATGTTTTTAACCTAGGATTTCAATGTGTAGCACACACATTGATATCCTGGGGTGAGCATTGGGGCCTCCAGTAAGTTGAGTTGTTGTTTTTCCTAAGGGTGTAACAGACTTCACCAGTGAAAACACTTGTCCACTTGGTCTGGTTGTTTGTTGATGTAGCCCATGTACTGTGATATGTCAAAGTGGAGCAATATCACAGAACATTGATTATACTGAGCAACACAGAAACTGTGGACAGGAATTCACTGTGGAAGTTTGTCCCCTTTATCACCTCTTTATCACTCCCACAACACATTATTGTATCACTGCCACCATCTGTTAGCGTGAATACATCACAGAGTCCACTCACTTGCAAACAAGTGGTGGACTCCTGTGATATGGGTGATGCCTTTCCATGTATGGGGATACTCTATCCTGAGTGTGGTTACCCATTAACAAACATATGTGTAATCCAATATATCCTCATACAGACACAGATGATTGACTAGTGATGGTTCATCTTTATTGTGTCTCAAAGTACATTAGAACGTACATGTGTTTTCTGTGTGTATTGCCTATATGCATTGAACACTTGTATGAGAACACTAAATGTACTTTGAAACTAAATCATACTACTTGAGTAACACTGCTGTCCTGCTCATGTGTTGTCCACAAGGTTTGACAACTCTGTAGATGAGCATCCTAACTGTACAGGTTATTACACTTGTGAAATTGTGTTTTCTGTGTCTATATGAGAATGTTCAAGTAGAGGTCTGTGTGAATCTCAGGTCAAATATTGCATCACTAGCAACATCACCAGAAATAGCAAGGGGTGATCTTTATGAAGGTGTTGTCAAGACATCAATCCAGACACATGGAAGATCTTCAGTTCAAGGATGGATCATGTTATGGATGCCTGTGGGACAAGAGGACAGGATTTGAAGCAATAGACCTGAACTGATCATCAAGGAACAACAATTTCGACTTTATAATCCCCTCAATCTTCTTAATTACAGGTGAGTACACAAACCATTGCTTGACAATATGTTGTGTACTCATCTGTAACCAATTATGTGGAGAACTAAGGACATTTGCCCCAGCCCTATGGATATGTGCCCCTGACATGAATACACACATCAACAAGTGTTCTGAGAGCTCCATGGAAGTAATGAATTTGTTCCCTGGAACTATTGGGACATGTTTGTTGATATGTGTATTCATATCATGGGCACATATGTCTGCACACTCACAGGTCAGCATGGAGTCCCTGGTAATCTGATCTACGTTTCATGACCTCTACGTTGTGCAACAATACCACTGTACATCCACCACTCTGCTGCTCTTCTCAGCTCTAGCACAGTACAGGTCCCATATTGAGTCCAATGGCCCTTTAACCCCTGATGTGACGGAGTATTATCCAATGCATAGCATTGGATAACACTCTTTCGCTACAAGGCTAGCATGGTTGCTCTGGCTATGATCATGGCAAATCAAGTTAGCTGCTGTCAATCAAGCCCTGTAAGGTGATGAACATGGGTTATGTGTTGTACCTTGTTTCTCCTGAGGGTGTGTGTGATATCCTTGGGGTCTGTATGTCAACGTTGAGAGTGGAATGGAGGATGGTTTTTGAGTCCACACACACAATTTGCCACGTCCACTGCCAGTGCAGTGCTGTGTCACTGTTCCTGTGGGGTGAGACAGAACAAAATGTGCAGTGTGGTTAGTGTCACAGGACTGATGGGGGACTTGCATGGATTGTTCGCATGCCTGTGTTATACTCACATGTAAAGTGTTCCGTGATGAGCCTGTCTCTTATCTGTGTCCCTCTCAGGGTCTCCTCAACATGGCCGATGTCCATGGGCACTTCATGTATGGGGGGGTCCTGGATGTGATCCAACAGCCTGGTGTCCACTGCGATGTTGTGCAGTATTGCGCACGCCACAATTATGTCGCACACCTTTCCAGGTGCATACTGCAGTGCTCCCCCCGAGTGGTCCAGACATCGAAATCTTGACTTGAGGAGGCCAAAGGTCCGCTCAATGGCATTCCTCATTCTGCCATGAGCCTGGTTGTACCTTTCCTGGGCATGTGTTCGAGGATTGGCCACAGGGGTCGGTAGCCAGGACTTGCATCCATAGCCAGCATCACCTGTGTAATGTGAGTGACATGGTGAGACAGGGAGCATATGTTGTGTGAATGATGTTTTGTGTGGTAGACGTACTAGCTGTGGGTCAGGAGCATGCTGAGCAGCGTTGTGTGTACGCCTGTGTATGTGGTGTGATTTTGTATTGTGAACTCACCCAAAAGCCATCCCCCTGTAAAAGTTCCATTCTCGAAATCTCTGTGGACTGAGGAGTTTTGGAGAATGTATGAATCATGTCAGCTGCCAGGATACTTTGCACAGACATTCATTATCCTCATATGGCTGTCACACACCATCTGCACATTGATGGAGTGAAAGTTCTTCCTGTTGATGAGTAGCTGTGCGTCACATGCTGGGGCCTTAATCCGGACATGGGTGCAATCTATAGCACCCATGACCCTGGGCATGCCTCCCCTGGCGTAAAAGGCCTGCTTGACGTGTATCCAGTCCATGTCGGTGGTGGGAAAATGTATATAGGTACTGGCCTTGCTTTTGAGGGCTGGCAGGACCTGGGCCAGCACCCTGGAGAATGTGGCCTGTGACATGCCAGATGCGTAACCCTCAGTGGACTGGAAGGCCCCACTTGCCATGAAGTGTATGGCACAGAGTAGCTTCTGCAGGCCAGTTAGGGCATGGTTGTGGATGTAGATGGGATCCACCTGCTCCTTGATGACCTCATACAAGGCAATGATGCTGTCAGGCCTCAACCTGTAGCGATCAATTACCTCATCATCGGTCATTCCAAAGAGGGTGACCCTTGGGTGGTATACCCTGGGCCTTGGTGGTCGTCTATACATCCTCTGCCCTCCAGGTGGGGATGGACTCCTCACTTGCAACAGGTGAAGGCTGTTGATAAGGCATACTTGGAGGTTGCTGATGTTCCCTAGCTCTCTCCCTTGCACGCCTTCTCCGCAGTCTTCGCAACAATATGTAACCCAACATACTGTTTGCTCTCTCTATCTGTCTCTATCTGTCTCTATCTGTCTGTCTCTCTCTCTCTCTATCTCTCTCCCTCCCTGAGTGGAAAACAAGCCACAAGTGAGTGTGTTGAGTTGTCCCTTTAAGTTCTTGATAGGGCATTGTGTAGGTGTGGTGATGAGGTGAGTGCTGACCAATGATGAGTTGTTTTTGCCCAGGTAAGTGTTTGCAGGTGTGTGTGTGTTATAAGATGTGGTGTGTTGTGCTTGTTATGTGTGTGCCATTTGCGGGTGTGCAGTTGTGGGGTGCAGGTCGCGTGTTGATGTTGCCCAGGTGAGCTTCTATTTGCAGGTGTTCGCTTTGTGTGATAACCCCCGTTGTTCCGTGCCATGTTGTGTTGTTGTTTTTTTGTGTGTCGTTGTCCCTGTGGTGTTGGTTGTTGTTGTGTGTGGAGTGATTTGTGTTGTGTGTGCATGTTTTTGTGTTGTTTTTGCATTGCACGGGTTAATTTTCCCATTTACATGGTTGTGCGGTAAGCATTTTGTGTATTTTCCTATGTAATGGGTGTTTTGTTTTGCCCGTTAAGTGTCTAACGGCTAAGAAAAGTGGGTCTTAACTTTTAGCCGTTAGGTGTGTCTTTTTTTCAGCCGTTAGCAGTACCGCAAGCCTTTGAATAGCTCTGGGATATGTTGTTCCATGCGTCTGAATGCACGTAAGTGTATCGGCCGTAAGGATTGTGAAACTGCCGTTAGCTGTTATTTAGACAGATCTTTGAATTGCAACATGACACTTAACGCACCCGTTAGTGATTTTTTTTTACTAACGGCTGCCTTTAAATCGAGCCCTCACTTCGGGGACTTTGTGCTGTCCCAGAAGGGGGCTGTCTGGGACATGGGACACACATTTAAAATCCAGGACTGTCCTGGCCAATCTGGGACATGTGGTCTCCCTAATTGGAGCCAGCTTAGAGTGTGTGACACAGCGTGGCCCTGATTGCCCTGCTGATTAGCATGCTAGAGCGAGGTGTGTATGGCAGATAAAAAGCCTTGTCAGACAAAAAGTAACAACACATGGTTTGTTGTCCTAAACCTTGACCTATTGATCTCATGCATGATATATTGTGATCTTGGTTTCATTAAATGGTATAATGCCCTTTTCCCTAATTATATAATGCATGTTATATTGTTCTGTTGGTTTCATGTAATAGTAAAGTGCCATTTGCCCTATTGATCACTAAGGGTGGGTGAAAAGTGAGAAACATTTCCCACATGACTTTCTGAGAAAAACAGCCGATTTTTCGCTTTTTTCTTGAAAGTTTTCTCCTTTTCTCCAATGCAAAATTTTCCTCTTTTTCGCCTATCCCAGCAAATTTTTCGGCTATTTCAACACATTCTCCTATTCTAACACATTTTTTGCCTATTCAACGCATTTTTCTCCTATTCTAACACATTTTTCTCCCATTTTAACATAGTCTAACATATTTTTCTCCTACTCGAACACATTTTTCTCCTATTCCAACACATTTTTTTCCTATGTTTAATATGGTACAACAATTCCCAGCACAATATTACTTCTTCTGAGGGCTGTAGTGGGAGGGCTGTAGTGGAGAAATAAGTAGCTAGAAGTCAAAGTTGTGAGTCCTACAGCAACATGTTAGCATGCAGAGAACCTTTGTCCTTTGCCCACAATACTTACTTCCTGCTTAAGTGATGCTAGCACGTATTCATGATGATGTCAAGTGATTTAAAAAAAATAAAATACAACCTACAATGGGGAAGATGTGTATGGTAGTGTGGGGGGCTGGCGTGGTGTGACTGGAGGGACCTTGACAAACTGCATCCACCCCGGAAGGAGAGTGATTATCATCATTTATTGCACATGCTGCAGCAACAATTGCTGCAGTCAGTTTTTGCACTAACACTTTACTCCCACGCCCCTGTACTTCTTCCACCTTTCCCCATTTCACTTGTGCATTTGCTAGACATTACTCAACTACTATGTGTATTATTACTTTCTACAGTATGCAACTGATGGAGTGCGATGTCTTGCCTTGGCCCTCAACAAAATTCTCAAGGTTATCTGCTATCTATCAAGTCTGCCTCATTCACAGACCTCCAGTCAGCTGTCTAATATATTTATTTGTTTAATTATTTATGGGTTTTATTTATTTATTTTTTAAGTTGTCCACCATATCGTTTCACAGTTAGTCCCATAAAAATATGTATATAACTAAAATACAAAATCAACAACTTTCTTCAGATTCCCCCAGCACAGAGACAATAAAAGTAAAATCAGCAAGCAATTTGGACCCCAGCTGCCTGTATCTTGCCATTCAGTCACACCAAATTTTGTGGTATTTTGGGTCAACCTCCTCCCTACCTTCTTCTCCCCCATTGTGTCCCCAGACTCTACTACAGACAGCAAATGTCCTACCTAAATGACCCCCTAAAACTAAGCTTCAATTCCACTTTGTCTATCTTATGTAGCTCAAAAACATGCTGGTCTCTCCTCTCACAAACACAGAATGGCATGTTGTGAGAGCCTGACAGCCTTTTATATGACTGTAGAAAACTTTCATGGGGTGGAGAAAATTTTTTCTACCCATTGATTTCAATGCAATGAGCTAGGCAAAAAAAGCGGGAAAAGGGCACTTTTCACTGAAAATTTTTCACAAACGAAAAGTGAAATTTTTTGACGATTTCACTTTGAGACAAAAATGTTTGCCCATCCCTACTAATCTCATGCTTTGTGCTCTTGGTTTCATGCAATGGTAAAGTACCCTGTGCCTAACTGTTCTCATGCTTGGTATATTGTGCTGTTGGTTTCTTGTAATGGTATGCTCCTCTGCAATGTGTTCTATAACCCACCTGCACTCAAATGGTTAGTGGGTTAGAGAAAGGAGCTGCAGCCACACTGAACATATTTAACCCTCACAGTACCATAAGTGTGTCCACTGTCCAGCCATTGGAGCTTATTCTTGTACTTTAAGGGTCCATATGTTTGATGTCCTCACCACCTTGCCACCTCCCATTATATCTCTCTCCTATCATCCCTCTTCTATGTCTCTCCAACCCATTACCCATCTTTTTTATTATTTCTCCCCATTACCCCTTTCTGTTCCACTTCCTTGCTGTGTGTTATTCCTCACGTTTCAGTTTTTCCCTTATTTTGCTCCCCTTTTTTTTATTTTATCTTCCTTGCCCTTTCACTTGCACAGCTTGTTGTCATAGAATTGTAAGCTCTGTGCTACCACTTGTGTAACTATATTTCAATTATAAGAGCTGTGGTATCACAAGCATAGTTATATTGCAATTGTAAGATCTGTGATATCACTAGTGTAGCTTCCATTACTCCGTAGTATCATTTGGATAGCTTGATTTTAATTTTAAGCTCTGTGATGTCACAAGTATAACACCAGTCTCATGTAATGGTATACTACCCTACTGGTTTTATGTAATGGTATATTGCTCTGTTGATTTCATGTAATGGTAAGTTGCCCCTTTTCCTACTGATCTCATGCACTGGTATATTGCCCTTTCCTCTGTTGGTTTCATGTAATGTTAATTTGTCCTTTTCTCTACTTATCTCTTGCATGGTATATTGCTCTTTTGGTTTCATGTAATGGGATATTGCCCTTTCTTCTAGCTGTGCTATCACTAGTGTAGCATAGTTGTATTTAAATTGTAAGCTCTTTGGGATTACTAATGTAGCTTCCATTTCAATTGTTTGATCTGTAGTATCATTTAGGTTGATCTGTTTTAATTGTAAGCGCTTTAGTATCACTGATGTAGCTTTACTACCCTCAGTGCGCGTGTGTGTGTGAGACCAGAGTGAATGTGTGTCTGTCTCTCTAAATGACATGTGAGTACTAATGCTAATTCTCATTTATTCTGTGTTATTATATACTATAATGCTTTATTTAATAATTTTTCGTTGCACCACACACAGCTTTTTGGTATCCCAGTAGGAAAAGTTTATTTTTCCAGAAGTAGTAATGTAGATTACTTTCTTTCCCACAATATAAAGCAATTTTATATTGTCACTGTATTGCTCTTAATTAATTATGTCTGGCTCCCAAGCACAGTATATTATAGTTTTATTTATTGCTGAATTTAATCCCAAGATGTCTTTATCATTGTGGCACATTGGGAAAATGTCATGCTGGAGCCAGGCATGAAAAAGGATGAGAATCTGGCATATTGTTAATTGGCCTCTGTGGTGCAGTATATTTGCCCAAGAATTCAGCTTCCTGAATGCAGCCCAGTGTGATAATATATTATCCCTACACAGAAACTAATCAGCACTAACAGTTTCAGGTGCATTTCTCAAAACCAATGTATGCATATATGTATGTACGTTATGTACCTTTCACCAGCCAATATCGGACCCACACTAGGGTCGGCGCCTTATATGATCCCCACTGGTTACTACTCTCCAATACTATAAAATAGGGTAAACCAAGGTATGTCGCTATATCCTAATAACCCCTAGTGCCACAGGTTAACAAATAGACTACCACCACAAACAGCAAAGGAAAGCGCTACACCTCCTTTACCAAAATATATTCTTTTTTATTATTGATTATATACCACTCTTCAGATATTATATATCTTTCACATACAGTAATTAAAAAACTTTCGGGCACAGTATACATTAAAATTATTACAAAAATGTGATATCACTGATAACATCCATACTCCTTCTAAGGAACTAAACAAATTAAAAATAAGCTAAACTAAAGCTTAGAAATGCTTAGCATGGAAAAAAATGTATATTGTTGTCCAGTCTCTTAAGTATTTATTGAAACACCAATAATATACACGGACTACACTTCCGCTGTAGCGGGCGGGTACCTTTGATGTTATATTCCTTATACAAGGGATATTGTTGTCTTCACTGCAGCACTTAAATTTCCACTCAGAATTTATATTGTAGTGAATCCTTATAGCGGGCAGGGTAATCTGTATTCTCACCACACTTCGAATGGCTAAACAGATTGCTGTAATATCTCTCCCGTCCTTATGGTTCACTATATAGGTATTGCTGCTCGATCCACAATGTATCCATTCGGTACCCCCGTCCGTCTCAAAGCAGAACTAGTCCGTGTTCCAAATATTATTTAAGAGTAACAATGTCCTTCCAATGCGTTTCGTACCCCACACGGCACTTCTTCAGGGACATATTGATAATATTAGTGGAGAACTTGCTACTGAAACTCCTTTATATATCCACACGCCAACTAATTGGTTCATCTGTTGCTACTAATTAACCAAAGGATGTCCGGTAAAGCAGTACCTAACACTGGTCTGCCTGAACATGGAGGTTATATGAACGCACAAAAGCATTTTTAAAGAAACATTATCCATCAAAATCATAATACCTAAAAATAATATTTATAACAAACCTACATAATCACCACCATAATATTTTAATCCCCTATGTGTTAAAGACTATTCTCAACACCTAAATACATAACCAAGGATGATATATAATCATCCCTAGACACACTATAAAATTATATAATTCCTCGCCTTCCCTCCCCCATCAACACACATATATCCCCAGTAATGCTATACAAAGGTATGCACATCTATTTTCTCATTGAGGCCATTTGGGGCCACTGAGTCCATGTTATATATCCACAGGGTTTCCCTCTGGCACAACACATGGAATCTGTCACCCCCAATGGCCTCAGGAATTTGTTGTAAAGCCAAAACAGTGGTGGGAGTTGGACCATGTGTGGGGTGCCGGACTGGGGGCGAGGCTGGTATACTATGGCAGATTTATTGACGATTTGTTGTTCGTCTGGAGGGGTGACGTCTCTGGAAAATTATATTATTAATCTTAATAATAATGATAAAGACCTTAAGTTTACATATCATATTAGTAATAGGGAGGTAAACTTTTTGGATTTAACATTAGGACATAGTGAGGGTAAGGTTGTTACTAAAACATTTATTAAACCTACTAGTACTAATAATTACCTCCACTATACTAGTTGTCATCATCACACCTGGAAGAAAAATATCCCGAAGGGGCAGTTTCAGAGACTGCGACGCAATTGCTCTCAGGAGGGGGATTTTGTGTCGCAGTTTAGGGAACTGCAACAGAAATTTATAACTAGAGGATATCCTAAGAAATTAGTTATGGATACATATAGTGAAATTAAGGATAAGAATAGGGGGACATTACTTATACCTAAAGTAAAAAATATTAAAGAAAGGGGAGAAAATAAGGTACATTTTATAACCACTTATAATGAAGCATATAAGGATATAAAAAGGGTAATTAACAAGCATTGGTCTATTCTTAGGCAGGATGACCTGCTGAGGGAACATCTAACCGAATACCCTAAAATTATATATACTAAAAATAAAAATTTAAAAAACATATTGTCTAAGAGAAAACCTAAGATAGGGAATAAGAATAATATACATAAATGTTTGGAGAGACAGGGAATATTTAGATGTGGGATGTCTAGATGTATCACATGTCAGTTTATTAAACACGAACAAGATAGTTTTAGAGATAGCAAGGGTAGATTATACTATATCAAGGAACATATAGATTGTAATTCAGTATACATTGTATATTGTATTACATGTCCTTGTTATAAAGTATATATATATAGAGGACGTAATAAGCGTAGGTTAAAAGAGAGATTTTTGGAGCACAGACGTGCTATTTTATCTAAGGATAAGAAATGTCCTATAGTACAACATTATATAGATCACCATGGTAGTAGAATGGAGGGCACCACTGTTTTGGCTTTACAACAAATTCCTGAGGCCATTGGGGGTGACAGATTCCATGTGTTGTGCCAGAGGGAAACCCTGTGGATATATAACATGGACTCGGTGGCCCCAAATGGCCTCAATGAGAAAATAGATGTGCATACCTTTGTATAGCATTACTGGGGATATATGTGTGTTGATGGGGGAGGGGAGGGGAGGAATTATATAATTTTATAGTGTGTCTAGGGGTGATTATATATCATCCTTGGTTATGTATTTAGGTGTTGAGAATAGTCTTTAACACATAGGGGATTAGAATATTATGGTGGCGATTATGTAGGTTTGTTATAAATATTATTTTTAGGTATTATGATTTTGATGGATAATGTTTCTTTAAAAATGCTTTTGTGCGTTCATATAACCTCCATGTTCAGGCAGACCAGTGTTAGGTACTGCTTTACTGGACATCCTTTGGTTAATTAGTAGCAACAGATGAACCAATTAGTTGGCGTGTGGATATATAAAGGAGTTTCAGTAGCAAGTTCTCCACTAATATTATCAATATATCCCTGAAGAAGTGCCGTGTGGGGTACGAAACGCGTTGGAAGGACATTGTTACTCTTAAATAATATTTGGAACACGGACCAGTTCTGCTTTGAGACGGACGGGGGTACCGAATGGATACATTGTGGATCGAGCAGCAATACCTATATAGTGAACCATAAGGACGGGAGAGGTATTACAGCAATCTGTTTAGCCATTTGAAGTGTGGTGAGAATACAGATTACCCTGCCCGCTATAAGGATTCACTACAATATAAATTCTGAGTGGAAATTTAAGTGCTGCAGTGAAGACAACAATATCCCTTGTATAAGGAATATAACATCAAAGGTACCCGCCCGCTACAGCGGAAGTGTAGTCCGTATATATTATTGGTGTTTCAATAAATACTTAAGAGACTGGACAACAATATACATTTTTTTCCATGCTAAGGAACTTTGATTTTTATATATTTGTTTTCTAAGCTTTAGTTTAGCTTATTTTTAATTTGTTTAGTTCCTTAGAAGGAGTATGGATGTTATCAGTGATATCACATTTTTGTAATAATTTTAATGTATACTGTGTCCGAAAGTTTTTTAATTACTGTATGTGAAAGATATATAATATCTGAAGAGTGGTATATAACTAATAATAAAAAAGAATATATTTTGGTAAAGGAGGTGTAGCGCTTTCCTTTGTTGTTTGTGGATGTACGTACCTTTATTTAGATAGCGCCATACATGTACACAGCGCTAAACAGAAGTTGTAATAATACAATACAAAAATACAGAACAGGGTTAAGAGCATTAAGCTAAAATGCGATCATTGCATTATTTGTGGGTGAAAGTGCAGCAAGGGAATCCTACACTGGGAAAGGGACCCTGCCCCGAGGAGCTTACAATCTAATTAGAGTTCATGATACAATACACAGACAGTAGGAGGATGATTATAAGTGCAAGTACAAGGTGTGGTGAAGGACGTGCAGAAGGATTTTGATGTGACTATCGTTGTGCAAGAGGAGGATATAGCTATTGAGATGCCTTCTTGAGCAGGTGGGTTTTGAGGTGATGCTTGAAAGTGAAGAGTGTGGATGATTGGCGAATGGTGATAGGGAGGGCATTCCAGAGTCGAGGGGCAGTCAGCGAACAAGCTTGTAGTCAAGAGATGGCTCGAGTTGTGTAGGGAGAGGACAGGAAGAACCCTTGGGAAGACCTAGGGGACAGGAAGGGGTATAGCAGGAGATAAGAACAGAAATATAAGAGGGTGCTGAAAAACAGAGAGAGGAGGAGAATCTTGTAAGAAATTCAATACTTTATAGGTATCCAATTGAGCATATTTCAGGAGGAGATGAGAGAGAAGGTATATGGGAGCACATGTGGTGATTCTTGCTGCTGAACTGATAACAGATTGAAGTGTAGAAAAATGAGAAGCAAGAAGACCAGAGAGTAGAATGTTACAGTAGTCAAGTCTGGATAGAATGAGTGCCTGAGACAGAGTTTTTGCAGTTGACATGCATGTATATTATATACAAATGACTAGCACAATATATAGACAGATTTTATTATGGCTGAAAGGTCCAATTTGATCTTAGAACAATTGTATGCCATTTGAGGAAAAAAATAACTCTTTTTACTTTAGTGTTTTAAAAATGTATTGCTTGTTTTAGAGTAAAATAAAAATGAAAATTAGTAAAAGGAAAGGTGGAGCAGAAAAGCTTTGGGACAAAGAATGTAAACTTCTGTCTAAAACTTCAAAGAAATGCAGAAATGTTTTTGACATACTGCAACATAGACCACTTGATGATGATGCTAGTACAGCAGAGCCTGTAGCAGAATTACATGCTGCAAAAGACAAAAATGCAGTGGACTTGTCTATTAACAGGGAAGAACCTAGACCAGTGAAAGAACTCACAGCAGAAATAAATTAAACACAAGAAATGCACATGGAATATGAATATGAAGAAACAGGTGTGGTACTGGACAAGGACAGCCAATAACTACATCATTTGTGATTTTAATTTTTTTTATAAAACCTCAAGCAATAGATTTTAAGAAATGTTTCATTTACCATCCAATCCATCCCAAAAAATTCCCTTCTTTAAAAAATACTGAAAATCTCTTCCGATGAAAAGATGGTTTAAATCAAAAGTGGCTTACATACCGCAAAGACCAAAATGCTCTTTTGTGCAATATTTATCTTGCACATGGGACCTTCAGCGATCACAGTACATTTAGATCAGGTTCTGGTTACACAGAGTGTAAACCTAAACATATTTATGATAGAGTATCAGAACATTAAGACTCCGGTCAGCACAGAAGATGTGTTGATGCTTAAGTTATAGAGGAAAACGGAATGAAAAATGCAAAATAGCTATTGCACGAGAAATGTTAGAATTCAAAAGTACTTTAAGGGTATATGTTGAAGAAATAACTAAATTTTCCAAGACGAAAAAATTGAAAATAACAAATTCTACTGTAAACTGTGTAATTGAAATTATTTCAAATTTAATGAAAACAAATATCACCAAAGCAGTTTGTGAAGCCAACATGTTTTGCATTGAAATAGATACAACCTAATATATTAGTATTGCAGATCAGATGAGCATTGTCCTTCAGTATACGATTCCAGAACAAGCCCCTCAGGAACTCTTAATTCATATTATGTCATATACATTGAAAACCAGCCAGGCTCTAACAGAGGTTCTTTGTAAAAACTTGTGAGATATTGGAATAACCACTGAAAATATAATGGAAATGCAACAGATGTTGCTGCAAGTACGCAAGGTGTGTACAACAGCGATACTGCTCATTTGTCTTCAGTAGCACCTGGTCAAATTCATATTTGGTGTTATGCTCTTATGCTGAATTAAGTCATGATTGATGCAACAGATGTAGTTGATGTTGGACTTCTTTCTTAAATCAAGTGCAGTTTTCATCAGGGAATCTCATAATCGAATGGATATCTGGACAGAACTCACAGCAGGAATAGGATTCTGCTGCTTGCATAGTACACATTTACAGATCATACAAACATATGTACAAATGGTTGTGTTTATAGGAGCAGTACACTTTTTAATGACAAAACATATATTGTTGGAAATGTTCTACTGCGTAAAATATCAATGTGTAACGGTTATTCAGACTCTCAGACCAGAGGTAAAAAATAAAACACAGTTTTATTGAGAAAAAATAAAGAACATGGCCCCCTAAGGGCAGAAATAGGTAATTACACGTAACTGCAGGCAATATAGTAATATAGCAAACACAGTATAGGTAAAGAGCAATACTGTACAAACAATGGAACAGTGGAAAGCAAGGGTTAAGTCCAATGTAATAGTTGGTCTCTGAGGTGGTGTGTAAGCCAATGTCCAGCAGTGGATAAGAACAGAAAAAGGCTGCGGTGCAAGATGGAAGCACCTGGTAGTAAGTCCACACAGTAGTACACAAGGACTGGCGATTTACAAGACCAACCTATCACGGTGCCTGTGATTGCTGCATTCATGTGTCTATTACCTGTAGGGGGCTCCCATTGGCTGCTTGCCTTTAGCCCACCTCACATTGCCTTTTTAAACCCTGTCTGGGCACCCTCTGGTTGCCCTTTCGTGTTGTCTCTTACAGCAGCCTCTTTCTCCTACCTGTTTTCTATGTTTGGGCCTGTTGCTGTGTTCCTGTGTTCCTGAGCCGTCCTGTTCCTGAGTTTCTGCTTGCTGTGTCCGTTCCGGTCCGGTTCCGGTTATCATCGCTGAGGTTGCTGTTCCTGCCGTCAGTCTTCGCCTGCCGTTCCTGATCCGGTTGTCCTGTCCTGCTGGCTCCTGTGTTCCTGCTAGCTGTGGCGATATTGTCATCAGTCGCCTTAGCGACATTCGCTATACTGTTGGTTCCCAGCGTGCGGACGCTGGTTCGCTCCATTGGCCTTGCGGCCTGGTACTATACTGTAGGTTCCCAGCGTGCGGACGCTGGTTCGCTCCTTTGGCCTTGCGGCCTGATACTATACTGTAGGTTCCCATCGTGCGGACGCTGGTTCGCTCCTTTGGCCTTGTGGCCCAGATCTATACTATTGGTTCCCAGCGTGCGGGTTTACTCCATTGGCCTTGCGTCTTGATGCTATACTGAAGGTTCCCAGCGTGCAGGCGCTGGTTTGCTCCATTGGCCTTGCGGCCCAGATCCATACTGTTGGTTCCCAGCGTGCGGACGCTGGTTTACTCCATTGGCCTTGCGGCTTGATGCTATACTGAAGGTTCCCAGAGTGCAGGCGCTGGTTTGCTCCATTGGCCTTGCGGCCCAGATCAAAATTGTTGGTTCCCAGCGTGCGGACACTGGTTCGCTCCTATAGCCTTGCGGCTACATTCTTTAATTGTGGGTTCCAGCGTGCGGACACTGGTTCGCTCCTATAGCCTTGCAGCTACATTCTTTAATTGTGGGTTCCAGCGTGTGGACGCTGGTTCGCTCCTATAGCCTTGCGGCTACATTCTTTAATTGTGGGTTCCAGCGTGCGGACACTGGTTC
The DNA here is from genome assembly GCA_037306005.1 of Rhinophrynus dorsalis. NCBI lineage: Eukaryota > Metazoa > Chordata > Amphibia > Anura > Rhinophrynidae > Rhinophrynus > Rhinophrynus dorsalis. The sequence goes on from CM074718.1 coordinate 294,431,725, forward strand.
GCTCCTATAGCCTTGCAGCTACATTCTTTAATTGTGGGTTCCAGCGTGTGGGCGCTGGTTCGCTCCATTAGCCTTGCGGCTTATGTATTTTCTTGTTGTCACCAGTGTGCGGACACTGGTTGTTCCTTGACCCAAGGGCGTGCCTTGTTGCTTGCTCCTTCCAGCGTGCGGTCGCTGGTTCGCTCCATTACTGAGTATCCTGCTAATATCTGCTGGTTCCCAACGCGCGGGCATTGGTTTGCTCCGTGCCCTGTGGGTTCACTCATAGTTACTCATTGTCTCCAGTTCTTGCACTTGAGACCTCTCAGTGCGCTGTCCAGTCCTAGACAGCATCCATTCTGTTGTACATGGGTACTGAATGTCAGATTCCAGTGAAACCACTGACCAGATAGCCTATCGATTCGTCTCCACTGTCTATTGCCATTCTGACAGTCTCTGTGGTCATTGTGGTTGTCACCCTCCTTCTGGGCTGCCTTGCCCGGTATTTTGGTAAGGCCGGTAGAACCGTTTACATTGCCATCTCACGGTTGCCTTACCAGGTATTGGCAAGGCCAGTAGAGCCCACTATCTTGTTACTCCGACTGGCTGCCTTGCCCGGTATATTGGTAAGGCCGGTAGAACCACCTATTATTCCATCACCTGGTTGCCTTACCCGGTATTGGCAAGGCCGGTAGAGCCAAGTACACCTGTTCTAGTAGGCTGCCTTGTCCGGTATATTGGCAAGGCCGGTAGTGCCTATCTATCTCTTCCTGTCAGGCTGCCCTGCCCGGTATTCGGCAGGGCTGGTAGAGCCACCTATTGATAATTATTTCAGGTTGCCTTGCCTGGTGTATTGGCAAGGCCGGTAGAACCTGCTTTACTATTTGTATGGACATTTGCTTATACCCTATATTGTCTTCATATGTGTAAATACCCTATGGGATTGTCTTTAACTTTCAATAAAGTTGTGTTTTTACCTAACCTCACGTCTGAGTGTCATTACAAACCGTGACACAACCACTTATGCTAGAGCCACTTAAGACAAGAGCCAGGGGCACTCTGCCGTACGTAATCAGATAACCACACTGCGTGAGCTGAATGGAATCAGAGCCAACGGCACTCGCGGTATTGAATAGGTTAATGACACTGCGTGAGCTGAATGGAACCTGAGCCAGCAGCACCCCTTGGTGCATCAACGGATACCCACACTGCCAGAGCTGAATGGGACCAGAGCCAGTAGCACCCAGTGGTGCGTTACGGATATACCAACACTGCTTAGAGCTGAGTAGGACCAGAGCCAGGAGCACCCTTCCGGTGCGTAACTGAACCGAGTGAATGGCAAGAGCACTAGGTAGACAGTAACGGAAATCACCATGGTTCTGCAAGTGAACGGACAGGCTCGGTATGGATGGCAATGAGCTCAGCAAGTGTTAATGGAGAGGCTCGGTATCTGAGGCAACAAGCTCTGCAAGGGTTAATGTACAGGCTCGGTAACGGAGGCAACAAGCTCAGCAAGAGTTAACGGATAGCTCAGTATCGGAGGCCACAATTACTGCAAGTGTCAGCGAGCAGGCTCGGTAACGGAGGCAACAGGCTCAGCAGGTGTTAACGGACGGCCCTATATCTGAGGCGACGGCACGCTAAGGGTTAATGTACAAGCTCGGTAATGGAGGCAACAGGCTCAGCAAGAGTAAATGGAGGTCAGCAAAAGAAGCACAGGTCTGATAGTTCACAATGTCGCCAAGCGACATAGACGAAGCCTCACAGAAGCTGGATCACAGGAAACTGGAACCAAGCAGGAAAGTAAGTCAAGCCGGATCATACACGGAGCAGGACCGTCAGACAAGCCAGATCAATCAGGTAGCAGGAACGTCAGCAAGGCCGGGTCATACACGGAGCAGGAGCGTCAGACAAGCCGGATCAATCACGGAGCAGGAATGTCAGCCAGGCCAGGTCATACACGGAGCAGGAACCAGGAGAATAGTCAGACAAGCCGAATCGGTACACAGGAACGCAGGAACACAGCAATGGAAGCACTGGTACTGGAACACCACGAAAGGGCACCTGACAGGTGCCAAAGGCCCGGTATAAGAAGGCCATACTGGGCGGGCATAACAGGTACTGCCAATAGGAACACACAACAGCAGAGAGTGACAGGTAATCACGGGAACCGTGATACAATGGTACTCCCACTGCTGGGAAAAACAACTTCCAGAGTAATTACTGCTTAAATTCTTGTTTTTGTTTTTTTGGAGGGGTTTTTTTGGGGGTGGGAGGTTACAGTAACAGTGACCTCTGTTGGTCAGATATCAATTGGTTATTCTGCTGCATTCTATGATAGATGTGATAGAAACTACTGAGTCACTTACTGACAGTTTGAACTTTCAGGAAGTAATAACACTTTTACTCACTTTCCTGATTATTTGAACTGTTGCAAACATTTAAATAAACCAACTAACAGCAGTGGGAACACCCTTGTTTTACTCAGCAGGAAGCTCAGATTTTCAGAAAGAAAAATATGACTGCTACTTTTGCTCAGCAAGGCTAATATACTAAGTAGAACTGGAGAAACTCTGGGGCAAACTAGCCACCAACATCACAAGTGTTTTAAATTGAGGGTTTAATCCATTGAATGCTAGAGAGGTTTCCAATGCATTGCTTAAACCCTTAGTACACCAGCCTCACTGACAAAAGTTTTAGGCATTCTAGTGACAAATAGTGTGGCACACAAACATAACTGTGTCTGTCTCAAAGTCAGACAGTCCAGTCTGCACGATCAATTTTCCTCACCTTGCCAGACAGTTTTCTTCAGCTGCACACCGCAGGCTGTACATGGGGGCTCTCTGGATGTACGTGGAGGTTTCTATAAAGCGTGCATCAGGAACCAAGTCAGGGAGTCCTGAAAATTCCAGAGTTGGAATAAAATTAAGAACTTGTCTGCACAGTGGGACATATTGATTGTATGCACAAAGCAGCACTGTGTGAAAAATGGAATGGAAATGTTATCAGTGCTCAGATGGCTGTCATGTTTACTTTTGTGTACTTTTCAAATGGTTTACTCTGGCTCATTTATAATGGACAATTACAAAGATATACCACTGAAAATTCTTGTATATGTATGCCAGATATAGACTGGTATATCCAAATGAAAGTGTGTGGTTTCATACTTAATATGAAAATGTCAATTAAAAATGTATTCAATTTTTTCCCTTTATTGTGCACAATAAAGGGAAAAAATTGAATACATTGTTGTATTCTCTTAAAGCCAACAGGTGGCGGCATGCATAACATATACATAGGCACATGCTTAATTAGGAATTTCTAGACTGAATGTCCTTTATTTACCCTTTTCTTTGAACAGACTACCTGAATGATACTTATTAATGTAAGAACATTTTACTTCACCAAGAGTGTGGTAGATAAGTGGAATAGCCTACCAGCAGAAATGCTAGAGGGTAATACCATGAGGGGAACTGAAGCATGCATGGGATATAGGCACAATGCTATCCTGAATATAAGACAAGAACAAGGACCTATTAAGATCTGAGGTTTTTACAGTAGGAAAATGGGAAGACTAGATGCGGCAAATGTTTATCTGCTATTAAATTCTGTTTCTATGTTTTTATGTTTCTAATAATCATGGCAAATAAATTATCAAATAAATAAATACTTTATCTGCAGGGAATCAGATAAACTGCTGTTACTGTCATCTGTGATCTCTCATCAAGTGGAAGATTTATCAAAGAGTGCATACAGTAATGAGCAGAAATAGATGAAGAATGACAAAATGTATCAATTTTACTCTCTATTATTTCCAGGTTTTGAGATCTAATTTTTCAAATACCCAGTGCATCACTATGCATTGCATACTCCAATAATGCTTACACTGTGAAATAATTTTGATTTTTCTCCTGAGTTGCCTTTCTTTATTTGTGCATACAGCCAAAGAGTTAAAGGCAAAAACAGAGCAACTCTGGAGCAAACCAGCTGCATTGTAGGAATACAAATACTGCTTGATTTAAATGGGGCATTTAACTACTTTAATGCTAAAAACATATTCACCACATTGTGAAATGCTGTATTGAAGACCTCTAGCATTCAACAGGTTAAAAGCCCCAATTTAAATCAATGGCCTTTGGGTGGATTTCATCTCTCCGTATTGGTGCAGTCATTTCAGCCAGGTCTTGTTGGTGACCTCGGTACCTTATATCAGTGACTCTGCACATTTATTTATTTTGTCCACCAAAAGCAAAGTGACCTCTTACCTTTGTTTTTACAAAATTGCCCCTGTCTAAAATTTGGCTTTGTGGATTTGGTTCCTCGCATATCACTTGTTCCTCAACTTTCTCTGTGTTGTATTCTAATTCCCCCATTGCAAGACACTGCAGGAAATATTGGTTCTATTAACCATTTAATGGCCAGAGAGGTGTGCCACTCATTGCGTTGCAATGCATTGCACACCCTTCTGGTCATTAAATGGTTAAAATATACAATACTATTTAGATAGTATTAAATTATCATATCTTTTCCTTTCATGTTTCAAATACAACCATATTATTACTCTTTCACATTACTATAATTAATATCCCACTATAATCTAATTAAAATTCCATTCTTGTAACACATCATTCCCGTGAGCCTATTACAAAATGTAAGCCTTATGTAACCTACTTATTTGAATACAAATGTCACATTTTACCACAAAATAGTAAAAATCAGATATTAAGTGTGGTATGGTTTACACACACACACACACACACACACAGTAATAACCTCAGTATTCTCCCTAGCTTACCATAGAGGTAGTTACGGACTCCAAATCTCCATCCTGCAGGGGCTATATTGGGTAGCACTGGTTTTGGACTCCTGTATGTATTTCGTGGGTCATCTGCAGCCATCCTATAAGCACCAGAAGAAGACTCCACTGGAAAAACTCTTGGGGTACTCTGCTGTAAAATGTCATTAGAACTTACAAATGTAATATTACGTTGTGTGGAATTCATTCTTTGCATAACATCATGCCTCTGACTGCCACTTCTCTCCAAAGGAATTCTCTCTTGAGTGACATGACTTCTTTGTGTTGGAATTCTCTGAGTGAAATTTCTATGTGTTCGTATTCCTTTGGGGGCCTCCCTAGTATTTGCTGAAATTCTTTGAAAAACAAAACCATATTGTGCTTCAGTTTTGCGGGTGCCATTAGTTCCCTGTAATTGAATTCTCTGAGTGGCATCACTCTTCTGTGCTGGGGTTCTATTTGTGACTTTACTGTTCTTTGTTGGAATTCTCTGAATTGCATCATTATTTTGTGTATTCATTAACTTAATAGCATCACTCATCTCCATATTAGCTGCAATTTCACTCTGTTGAGTAGAAATCTGTGGGATGTGATATTTTGTAGGATTTCTCTGTGTGTTTTCATTCCTTTGCATTGGGGATTTAAGTGTGGTACCAATTCCCTTACCATTTTCTGTGTTCTGTATTGTAACACCCTTCCTTACATCACTCTTTCTAGTTGAGGTTAATCTTGTGATATCACGTCTATCTTTATGGATCATCTGAGCAACATCATGTTGCTCAGTGGTCCCTGGCCTGATGTCACTGAGCATGTTTGGCATCAACCCTTCCGCATAAATGCCAGGGGCAGCATGGTTTTGAATCTCAGAAATGTAAAATGTCCCCACTCTGTGATCAGACCCTGAGCTCTGAAGTTGGAACATCCGGCCATTAATCTTCCAGTGGAACCTTCTGTGCCAGGAACCCTGAATCCCATTCTGCTGTGCTTCATGACAAAATAATAGAAATAATAGAGAAACAAAGAGGAAGGAGGGCATGAGGGTGGCTTCTAGAGAGTGGGTCTACTGCCTCAGACTTGCTAATTTCTTAGTTTTTAGACAATACTAGTCTGGACTCTGGAGCTCAATTTTTTGTTCCTTATAATCAGGTACTGATAGTCTTAGCACTTGTTCGCACGGTTCATAATTTACTCATAATTTTAGTTGTCTTTGTAATGCTCTCCCAGGCTGGTTCCAGTCTTGTTAAGTTCTCTCCATCTGGTAGTGGTTGATTGTGTTGTTAATAAGGTTTATGTCTTCTTTTTGCAGGTTTTTAATTGGTTTAGTTCCTCAGCTACTTTTTTTTTGTCCCTGTGGTGGCTGCTTATTCTTGTACTGCTGTTCCGTTCTGTATCAGTCACTGTCTACAAATGATCCAGTTAAGCTCAGCTTCTGTTTCAATAATCCCTCCCTGCCTCCCGCCCAGTATCTTCTACTCCCTTTACTCTGAGTCTGAAACTTCTGATGGATTGAGAGATGGATATGTTTGAGACCACCTAAGACTTCTTTTTAACGGCAGCACTTCATTCATAGTCACAAATATCTCCAGAGCTGCAGAGGCTTACACACATGCTTGCACACACACACACCCAGCTCCAGTACTGCTGTGGTTTACACAGACACACACACCTTCTTCCAGAACTACAGGGGTTTACACAAGACACAGGTACACTTTCATCCAGAATGTTGGGGGTTTACACACGCACACACAGACCTCTCTAGCACCAGTGCTCTAGTGGTTTACACACTAACACACACCTTCCTCCAAGACTGATAGGGATTAAACCCTCAAACAGAACTTCAAGGGCTTATACACACACACACACATGCCTTCAGAACTGTAGGGTTTTTATACATAAAGATTACCAAAACTGCTAGGGTGTATATACACACACATTTACAGAACTGAATATATACAATTTCACACAGACCGAACCCCCCCCCAGATCTGCACATACACTCCAGAACCGTAGGGGATCACAAACATGAAAACCTGCAAATAACACCTCATAAGCTGCGGGTTTGCACACACAGCCACTCACCTCCAGAATGGCAGGGATTTACACACGTGTTCAAGTGCACACACACACATCTGCCTCTAGATTTTCAGGGGTTTTTACACACACACAAACACACACACAGCTGCCACTAGATCTTCAGGGGTTTTTACACAAACACACACACACACACACACACACACACACTCACTTACTCACCTCCAGAATGGCAGGGTTTAACACACATGTGTACAAGTGTGCACACACACACACACACCTGCCTCCAGAACTTCAAGGGTTTACAAACACACACATACACACACACACTCTCTCTCTCTCGCCTCCAGAACATTAGAGGCACACACCTCCAGAACTGCTGCGGTTAGCACATTCACATGCTTGCAGAAAACACGTGCTGTAAGGGATAATACACACACAATGATCTAGCTGCTTTTAGCAATGCATTGGTTTGTACACAATGAACTCCAACCCTGCAGGGCTTAAAATACATAACCACTTCACACACTAGCACAAACACACATACACACATAAACTTTATTTCATACACACACACACACACACATCTCTGCAGTGCTACAAGGGTTAGTACAAGCACACATAGACCTACCTGCTTCCAAGCACTGCATGGGTTTGCACACAACTAACTCCAATCTTGAGTGCATGTTTGTAAGCTCCTGCCATTCTGGAGATGAGTTAGTATATATTTAAATGCATAAATATCTGAGGGGGGAGTCTTTGTGTTTGAGTTTGAGATTTTCTATATAAAAACTGCAATTTTGATTTGTGTGTTGGAACTCTGTGTACATACATATTTGCAGTTCTAGTGACAGATATGTATTTGTGTGTGCACATGTGTGCATATTTGTCTAAAACCCTGCAAAGATTGTGTATGTGATTCTTTAAACCCTTACAGCACTGGAGGTATGTGTTTATCAGACATATTCAGCTTCCAATCCAAAAGAAGTCGGAGTATCAGAGAAAAGGAGGTGTGAGTATGTGTGAGTGTTTGTGTGAAAATTTCCGAAGTTCTGTAGGTGTGTTAATCTCCCTGCATCCCTGGAAATGAATGACTGTGTGTTTATGTTAACCATAATTGTTCCTGAGTTTTGTGTATTTGTGTTTAAACCCATGTAGTTCCAGAGGTAGGCGTGTTTGTGTGTGTGTGTAATCACTAGCAGTTATTGGGGTGTTTGTATATAAACCCCTCCAGTAAGGTATGTGTTTATGCACGGACATGTGTGTAAACCTCAGCAGTTCTGGAGGTGTGTATGATTGTGTATAATGCCTGCAGGTGTGTGTTTGTTTGTGTGTGCGTGTGTGTGCTTGCAAAAAAGAAGACTAAATAGATCTCAGACATAGCAGCCCTCAACCCAACAGAAGTTTGAGTCTCAGAATGACCCTGCAGGTCTGGAGGTATGCTTGTGTGTGTTTAAATCCATGTATTTTTGATGGTAGGTGTGTGTTCATGACAGAGACAGAGAGCAAGCAATCAAAAGAGTGTAAGTGTGTGTGTGTGTATGAATGTGTAAACCACTGATGTTCTGCAGGTTTCAGGTGTGTGTTTATATATAAAGTGGTTGTATGCAGGGCCGGATTTACCATAAGGCAGAGTAGTCATCTGCCTACAGGTTCACCCCACAGAGGGGCGCCTGTCACTGAAATCAAACTTTTTTTTTTTTTTTTTTATATTTTTAGTCACAGCGTTCGCATTGAGCACAGTGGCAGCAGTAACCAGCCTCATAGTAAGCATACAGTCTGTGCAAAAGGAGGCAGGAAACGGATATGGGGGGGCAATGTGAAGATGATGGCGGCAGTGTGGAGATGAAGGGGGCAATGTGAGGGCAAGTTGGAGGTGATGGGGGCAATGTGAGAGCAAGTTGCAGCTGATGGGGGCAAGTTGTAGATGATGGGGGGAAGTTGTAGATGATGGGGACAATGTGGAGGCAAGTTGGAGCTGATCGGGCAAGTTGGAGCTGATAGGGCAAGTTGGAGCTGATGGGGCAATGTGAGGGCAATATGGAGCTGATGGGAGCAATATGGAGCTGATGGGGGCAATATAGAGCTGATGGGGGGCAATGTGAGGGCAATATGGTTATGTGGGGGGTAATGTGGAGATTTGTAGCGTTGTGTAGGTGTCCAGTGGATATGGCCAATGGGGGGGTGGCGCTTCAGATTTCTGTGCCAACAGGCTCCTGAAATGTAAATCCGGCTCTGGTTGTATGTTATCTTTTGAGTCCTGGAGCAAGACATGAGTGTTAAGTAGAGATGCACCGATACCAATTTTTTAAGACCGAGTACAAGTACCGATACTTTTTTCAAGTACTCACCGATACCAATTACCGATACTTTTTTTGCGGTCGTTTGCTAGTTTTCCAAGTACCTAAAGCATATATATATACTTTAGGTACTTGGAAGTATCAGTGAGTACTTGAGATATATATATACACACACACACACACACACAAACACCACCTCTTGACTCTCCCCTTTTGCCTCTTTCTCCCCCTCTTGATTCCCACCTTTTGCTTCATTCTCCCCCTCTTGAGCTCCCTCCTTTTGCCTTGGCTTTTTCTCTCCCTTTTGATCCCCCTTTGTCCCCCTCCTTGACTCTTGATCCCACCCTTTTGCCTCTCTCTCTCCCTCCTGATCCCCCCTCCTTTTGCCTCTTCTTGGCCCCCCTCCTTTTGTCTCCTGATCCTTCCTCCTTTTGCCTTTTTTTTCCCCCTTAGTCCCTTTTGTCTCTTTTTCTCCCTCTTGACCCCCCTCTCTGCCTCTTTCACCACCCGCTCTTCATGCCCCATCTTGCCTCTGTTGATCCCCCTTTTCCTGCCTTACCCTCTTCTGCCGGGTGCTCGCTGTTCACTCGCGAGCCCCGGCAGAGGTCAGCGTCCAGTCATGCATTCTGAGCCCACCAGGATGGAGTCACATGGAGATACACAACAATTTAGGGTCATGCCCTAGCCTCATATCCACAAGTTAGGGTGCAGCCACCTGCCAGAGAATGGGGTGGGTTACTCAATGTAAAACCATGAGGATGGAGCCATCTGGCCTCACACTTAGATATAAATTTATTCTCATAGTTTGGGGTGGAAGTACCTGACCTCATTCCACAGCTTGGGCTGGTATTACACTGCATCATTCTCATAAAATAGGGTCACCACTTTCCATTCAAAAATCCAAGTGGGATCACTCGTATTGAGTCATTGACACATCATAAGAATGACAGATGGTCTCCTTTCTTAAATGAGAAGTAACACCTCTTAATGATAACTAACACCAGGGGATCCTAGGGACACAATGCCTCAGCTAGAACGCCCACCATTCTGTTACTGGACACACATAGGTCTTCCAGATTACCCTACCCCAGCAGCTGAAGGGCCTCACGTTGGCCACCACTTAGGTAGGTATCACCCCAAGTGCAAGCATGCTAAATCCTATAAACCCCTTGTGCTGCCCTTATAGCACCCTCCAATCCTTCCATTCACCCACGTGCCAGTCTCCCTAGAGCTATTACCATGTGGGTACCCGGCTTCTCCTGTCTGTGTGCGGCGCTGAGTGATTGGAGCTGGACGCACACAGACAGAATGTCAAGCCCACGGTTTCTTCTGGAAGATGTAGTTCGCGGGGCACTCAACATCTTCCTTCCAGCATAGAGCAAATCCAGAAGAAGAGCACTGAAAAGACTACATTTCCCATCGGCCCCATTGGTAATACTGTATTTCTTGTTATCTATGTACAATACATAATGAAATGACTTCCCATTATTTCGCGATTCTTCTATGAAGTGCATTATGGGGAAGGGAGCATTGCTGATTGAATGTGTTATTACACATTCATATCTCTGTTGATCCCCCCATTGCCTGCCTTACCCTCCTCTGACGGGTGCTCGCTGTTCTCTCGGGAGCCCCGGCAGAGGGCAGCGTGGGAGCGTTGCCATGGTATCCTGTGGCAACGCTCCGACGCTGCAGGAAGGAGAGAGGCGACTGGGGAGCATTGTGAGCAGCTCCCCGGGCTCCATCTCTGTAGCACCGACCCTGACACAAGGTATCGGTGCTGGCATCGGCCGCATTTGCGCGAGTACAAGTACTCGCGCAAATGCTGGTATCGGCACCGATACCAGTATCGGTATCGGTGCAACCCTAGTGTTAAGCCATTCAAGGAAGGTTGGAGGTAGTTGTATGCAAAACCTTGCAAAACTGTAACAGGCGTCTCCTCTCTCCACCCCACCCCACCCTCTCTCTCATTCACTTTCAAAAAATACATGGATTTAAACACCCATGCCATAGGCCTCTTCTGCAGAATTTTTTCCAGGGTGCAAAATGTTATTCTTACTACACTCAGCCCAATTCTGCTGATCTCACAAAGGGGTGAGACATAGGCAGAACTGTGGAGGAGAATGGGCCGGTTAATAAATGGCATGACGATGAGTCGTGGCTAACATGTCCTAATCATACACACACATACACAAACACACATTCAGACTCTAAAAATCATGTTTGGTGTTAGCAACAACAAATTAAAGACATTTAAAATATATAACCAAATTGTTTAATTTGAAATATATTAACTGAAATATGATTTTAAATATATACAAATACTAATGGATATAGTGACACTCTACACAACATTAATAAAAATAAATAAAGTTACGACTAAGTCAGCTCGTCCCCGGCTCCAAAGTATAAAAGCAGGCTACTATCCTAAGAATAAGTGTGCTGTATCCTATCCTAAACCAATACTAAATATAAAGGAGAGGGCTCATAAATATTAATCAAATTACTAATAATCTCAATGCAATGAAACACAGAAAAATATAAATATGAGCCATAAAACTGAGGTATCAACATGTACATGTAATAATCAGAAAACAGCTAGTTGCAATACAGTAAATATAATAAAAATATATATAAAAAAATATATAGAGAAAAAAGTCCAACGGGCACACTATATATGATCGAACATAACTTCCATCTTCATGCATGCATTACTTCAATGGTAAATCCAACCTACTAGTTCTCCCAACTCTATAACACAACAGGGAGCCTTATCCTTTAATGAACCCCCATCTCTCGTCTTCTCTTCACCCCTTAGTGACGGCTATTAGCATTGATAATATAATACTGGGTACTTAGCTGATTCCTCATCACGCGTTCATCTTAGGACTTTCTCAGCTGTACACTTGGGGTTCGATTTAAAGGCAGCCGTTAGCCAAAAAAACTAACGGGTGCGTTAAGGTGCAGTAAGAGATTCAAAGGTACGTCTTATGTTCAGCTAACTGCAGAGCACAAATTGCAACGGCCGATACATTTACATGCATTGGGACGCATAGAACAAAATTCCCCAGAGCAATTCAAAGCAGTGAGGTACTGCTAACGGCAGAGAAAAATATACATTTAAAGGCCAAACGTTAAGAGCCAGTTTTGTTAGGCGGTAGACACCTAACGGACAAAAAAAACCCTGTTACATGGTAAAACAGACGAACAGCTCCCCGCACAAGAATACACATGGGAAAATTAACCCGTGCAGTGCCAAAATGACACAAAAACCATGCCCCCACACCACAGATCATTGTCACACACAACACAACATCCAAGCTACACAACACATGGACATGGCCTAACAAAAAAAACACCAACACAACATGGCACAGAACAATGGGGGTTAGCACACAACACGGACACCTGCCAATACAAAACAAGTTCACCTGTGCAACATCACCAGAAAATCCAGACACAACCTGCTCCCCACAGCTCCACACCCGCAACTGAGAGGGACACAGCAAACACAACACAGCACACTTTTAAACACAGACACACCTTCAAACACTTACCTGGACAACAAACAGCTTCCTATTGGTCAGCACTTACCTCATCATCACACCTACACAACGCCCCACCACCTACTTAAATGGACAGCTAACCATACTCGCTTGTGGCTTGTTTTCCACTCAGGAGAGATAGAGATAGATAGATAGATAGATAGATAGATAGATAGATAGATAGATAGATAGATAGAGACAGAGAGAGAGAGTAATCAGTATGTTGGGTTACATATTGTTGCGAAGACTGTGGAGAAGGCGTGCAAAGGAGAGAGCTAGGGAACACCAGCAACCCCCAGCACACCTGATCAACAGCCTTCACCTTTTGCAAGTGAGGCGGCTTATCACGGTACCCGTGATTGCTTTCCTGTCATGTCAGTTACCAGCAGGGGACTCTCCATTGGCTGTCTGCCTTCAGCCCGCCCTGCATTGTCTATTTAAACCTAGTCTGGGCACCCTTTGGTTGCCCTTTCGTGTTGTCTCTTTGCTGCTTGAGTCTACACGTCGTTCCTGTGTATCCTGGGCCATTGCTGTGTTCCTGCTACCAGTATTCGTCCTGTTCCAGTGTTCCTATCCAGTAGTTCCTGCTTCCGTCTGATCCGGTGTGAGTCTCCGCTTCCTGCTGCCAGTCCTCTCGGCCGTTCCAGATTCTGGTTGATTGTCTGTATGCTGGTTCCTGCTTCCACCTGCTGGTTTCCATCCAGTCCTACCACTGACAACGGGCATTCCTGTGTCGCCTTGGAGACATTTATATCGCTGCCGGTTATTCCACGTACTGGGTACTGGTTTGATCCTCAAGCCACCCGGCTGTATTGTCAGTACACCTAGCGGTCCACATACAGGGTACTGGTTCGCTCCCCTAGCCACCCAGCTGTATTTTCAGTAACACCTAGCGGTCCACGTACAGGGTACTGGATCGCTCCTCTAACCACCCGGCAGTATTTTCAGTAACACCTAGCGTTCCACGTACAGGGTACTGGTTTGCACCTCTAGCCACCCGGCTGTATTGTCAGTATCTCCTAGCGTCCCACGTACAGGGTACTGGTTCGCTCCTCTAGCTTCCCGGCTGTATTGCCTGTATCGTTCAGCGTCCCACGTACAGGGTACTGGTTCACTCCTCTAGCCACCCGGCTGTATTGTCTGTATTGTTCAGCGTTCCACGTACAGGGTACTGGTTCGCTTCTCAAGCCACCCGGCTGTATTGTCTGTATCGTTTACCGTTCCACGTACTGGGTACTGGTTCGCTCCACTAGCCATCTGGCTGTTATGTTTCAGCGTTCCAAGTGTGGGGGCACTGGTTCGCTCCACAGCTCCGGCTGTTTCCATGTATCTGCATTGCACTCTCAGTACTAGGTACTGATTCGCTCCTTTAGACACCCGACTGTCATTGCAGGATTGATTGCGTCCCATGTACTAGGTAATGGTTCACTCCTCAGCCACCCGGCTGTCCTTACTAGATCGTATTGCGTTCCACGTGTGGGGGCACTGGTTCGCTCCACAGCCATCCATCTGCTCCACGTTTATGTAGCACTCTCTGTACTAGGCACCTGTCGCTCCTTAGTCTCATTGTCATCCCTGTGACTGCTGCTGCCCCCTTTCAGTCACTAAGGCTTAGTGGTTGCCATTCTCTCTTTACCAGGCTGCCTTGCCCGGTATATTGGTAAGGCCGGTAGAACCTATCCTATCCATCTTGGGTTGCCTTACCCGGTATTGGCAAGGTCGGTAGAGCCTGTATTGCCTCCTGTCTGTTGGCTGCCTTGCCCGGTATATTGGTAAGGCCGGTAGAACCTATCCAGCTACATCTTGGGTTGCCTTACCCGGTATTGGCAAGGCCGGTAGAGCCTGTATTTATCTCCTGTCTATTGGCTGCCCTGCCCGGTATATTGGCAGGGCCGGTAGAGCCTATTCATTCAGTGTACCAATTCCTTGGCTGCCTTGCCCGGTATATTGGCAAGGCCGGTAGAGCCACATCTCTATTATTATTATTGCTATCCTGTTAATATAGATATATGTGTGATGTGTATGTTACCCTATGGGGTTGTCTTTAACTTTTCAATAAAATTGTGTTTTTACCTAACTTTGCGTCTGAGAGTCTTAACAAACTGTGACAAGGCTCCAGCTCAAGAGCCACACAGGAGCCCATCCCCACCTGGAGGACACCTGCCTGCAGGTGAACAGCTGCAGCAACAGGATGCTCCCCAGCAACAGGATGCTCCTCAGCTGCCACAGGGACCCCTGGAGCAGCCCAGGATGCATATATGACCACCAAGGCCCAGGGTATACCGCCCAAGGGTCACTCTCCTTGGAATGACCGATGACAAGGTCATTGATCACTACAGGTTGAGGCCGCACAGCATCATTGCCCTGTACGAGGTCATCGAGGATGAGGTGGATCCCATATGCACCCACAACCATGCCCTAACTGGCCTGCAAAAACTTCTGTGTTCCATACACTTCATGCCAAGGGGCGTCTTCCAGTCGACAGAGGGTTACACATCTGGCATGTCCCAGGCCACATTCTCCAGGGTGCTGGCCTAGGTCTTGCCAGCTCTCAAAGGCAAGGCCAGTAGGTACATACACTTCCCCACCACTGACATAGAGTGGACACATCTCAAGCAGGGCTTCTATGAAAGGGGAGTCATGCCCAGGGTCATGGGTACAATAGATTGCACCCATGTCAGCATAAAAGCACCAGCTTTGTGTTCATCAACCGTAAAAAACGTCCACTCCATGAATGTGCAGATGGTGTGTGACAGCAACCTGGCATCATGAATGTCTGTGCAAAATATCCTGGGAGCTGTCACGATTCCCATATACTCAGAAACTCATGTGTGCAGAGAAACATTGAAAATAGGACATATACAGGCGAATGGCTTCTGGGTGAGTTAACAATACTAAATCACACCACATACACACGTGCTAGTACGTTCACCTCATGAAACAGCATTCACACAACATGTGCTCCTTGTCTCACCATGTCACTCACTTTCCACAGGTGATGCTGGCTATGGCTGCAAACCATGGCTCCTCACCCCGATCACCAAACCGATGCCCAGGAATTATATAACCAGGCTCATGGCAGAACTCGCAATGCCATTGAGCGGACCTTCGGCCTCCTCAAGTCCCGAATCCGATATCTGGACCACTCGGGGGGAGCATTGCAGTATGCACCAGGCAAGGTCTGCGACATCGTCATGGCATATGCCATCCTCCATAATATCGCGGTGGACACCAGACTCATCGACGATGTCCAGCCCCCACCCAGACCTGATGACCCTGTGGACATTGTCCAGGGTGAGGAAACCCTAACAGGGATGCAGAGAAGAGGCAGATTGATCAGGGATCAATTCAGCTGTGAGTATAATACATGTATGCATACAATCCATGCATACACACCCACCACCACAACACACATGTTCTGTTTCACCCCACAGGATCAGTGACACAGCCCTGGCACTGGCTGCAGTATGGCCCACCAACATCAACCATTCCATGAACCAGTCATATTGGGGCTAGAGATTGCGATGACAGCTGACACCCTGTCCTCCATGTTCATACTGATACCTCAAGGAAATCATGCATGCACCCTGGAAACCAAGGTACAACACTTTAACCATGTTCAGCATATCCCACGGCTCCCTAGGCACCAACTAAAGTGTTTTGCTAGAATCGGACCCATAGCAACCATGGTACCCCTGTAGCGAGGGAATCCCATCCAAGGCAATGCATCGGATAGCACTCTGTCATATCAGGGGTTAAGGGGACATTCAAAGGGGTACATGGGACCAGTAATTTACTACAGCTGAAAAGAGCAGCAAAGGGATGAAGCTCACCCCTTGGTGTTTCAAGTGATTGTGTTGGTGATGCAATGTTTGACCTGATGTTCACAGCAACCTCTACTGGAACATTCACATATGGACACGAATTAATGTGTGTACTAACATCCAGGTATCAGACCTGTACAGTAAGACTGCTCATCCACAAAGGTGCCATACCATGTGCACAACACATGAGCAGTTCACTAGTGTTTCTAAAGTATTCATATTTAGTTCAGATGTACTGTTTGTGTGCTCATACAAGTGTTTAATGCATATAGGCTATATACCCAGGAAACACATGTATGTTTTAATGTAGTTTGAGACACAATAAAGGAGAACCATCACTTTTCAATCTGTGTCTGTAAGAATGAGTTTTAGATCAAACATCTGTCAATGTGGAACCATACCCAAGGCTAGACTATCCCTCATACAAAGGAAAGCATGACCTACATCACAGGAGTCCACTAGTTGTCTGACCATGAGTGGACTTTGTGATGTATAGATGCAATGACATGACAGCAGTGATACACTAATGTGTGTTGTGAGTGATTAAGTGGTGATACATGGGACAGACTTCCACAGTGATGTCACGTGCATGGTTTGTGTGTTGCTCAATATAATCAATGTCCTAAGATTGCTGTAGGTTGACATATGTCAGTATATGGACTGCATAAGCAAAAAAACAGACCAAGCGGACAAGTGTTATCACTGGTGAAGTGTGATACAACCTTAGTTAAACAACAACACAACTTAATACCTAACCCAGTGCTCAGCCTAAGGTTTCAATGTGTGTGCTACACATTGAAATCTTAGGAAGATCATTGGGTTATCCAGTAAGTTAGGCTGTGATTCAAACTCCTGTTGTGCAACTGACTTACTAGAGAACATAATGCTCACCCTAGGATCACAATGTGTAGCACACACATTGAGATCCTAGGGTGTACATTGTGTTCCTCAGTAAGTCAGCTGCACAATAGGATTTTGATTCAAAACCATATTGATGCATGTTCCATGTGTCCTGCTTGTTATTTCCCTGCTAAGTCACATAGCTGTTTGTTTGGTTTTCCCCTGAAACACAACAATTGATGCAGACAAATGTTCGGTGTTGCACCAGTTGTTGTGATAAGGGGGATGCTCTGATCAAATCTAATACATGTCATGGCTATGTAACACTGTCATGTTATATGGCTACAGGCATGGGTTGCCAGGTGAATTTGGTGTGTGTGTGTGTGTGTGTGTCTGAACCCATGTTGTAACATCCTACAAACATTTCACCCAGGCAGAAGTTGTGTTCACTGCATTGTTTGGCAATGCATTGGAGACAACCCTGACACCCAATCTATAACTGAATACACAGCAGATCAGACAGGATTCAAAAGTACAATGTTCTTTTATTGAGGGGGCAGATAACAGGTTGGGCCTTTCATTTCTTCTTTTTTTTGGGGGGGGGCTTAGACTGGGTGCCAGAGGTGGATGCCCTGGCTGATTGCCTGGTCACCCTCTGCCCCTTAGGTGTGGCTTCAAGGGTAACACTGGAAGGGGTGGTGGGTGTTGTGGACCCCTCTGTGGAATGCAGGTTCTCCCTCTCCATCCTCAGGTTCTCCCTGCGGTTAATCTCTCGCAACTCCACCAGCACCTGTGCAAACATGTCCATCATCCCCACGTGGGGCTGGTGGAGTTGTGTGTTCACCCTGGCCACCTCCGACTCCAGGGCTTGGATTCTGGTCTTCAACCGTTCGTGTTCCTCCTGGATTCCCTCCGGCTCCTCGTGATGTTGTCGTTGGTGGAGTGGCTTGCCCGGAGTAGTCTTATTTGAAGGCCCATGCACTCTGCCTCCAGACCCATGGGGCATTGACTGTTGGAGATGGGAATGCCCGGTGACTCAGGTGCTGTCTCCCCATCTTCAGCTGTCTCCTCAGCCTATATCTCACCAGCTTCTGCTGTCTCCTCAACCTCCATCTTCCCAGCCGATGCTGTCTCCTCTGCTGGTGCTGGGTGTGCTGTGGCTGCTGCTGCTATGACAGCTGGTGGAGTGACTTCCACAGACGGTGTGTGGGTGCCCACCACATCGAGAGACCCACTGCTGCCCACTGATGTCTGGGTGGTGGAGGTTGTGGAGTGAACAAGTCCCTCGGCAGAGGGTGCTGGGGCTCCCCAATCAGGCCCAGGTGTTGGTAGTCAAGTGGCCAGGGGTCATACCTTGGCCACTGGTAGGTGTTTGGCCCCCACCTGGGATCATACCTTGGGCCATGCTGGGGAGCCATCCAGGAGGGTAGGTCCAACTGTGAGGAATATGGCCCATATTGTGTGGTGGCCACATTCCCAGGCACCCAGTGCCTCCCTGGTCGTGGGGGTGGTGCTGCTGCTGGAGGGTAATAGCTTCTGGAGGTGGTGGGATATATCCATCTCTCCCTCTGCATCCGGACACTGTAGTAGTGTGGTGCAACTAGTTGTGGGGCTGCCAGTTGGGGGGCAGCCAGTTGGGGGGAAGCTGGTTGGGGGGAAGCCGGTTGGGGGCAGCCAGTGGTGATGCAGCCAGTTGGGGAGGAGGTGTTGATGTTGTGTACGGTTCCCATTGGCTGGTCCCCTCCTCCGTATACTCCTCACGGGGTGGTGTGGTCATCTCCTCCACGGGCTTCTGCTGTGATGGAGGCCCATAAGCTGTGTGGAGAATTGAGACTGTGTGATTAGTAAACATAGCCATGATAGGATTAAAGGGATAATAATACATGAAATGTGGAAAGGGAAATATATGTTTTAGGGTTTATCCCCCTGAGTGAAACAAGGGTACTCCCACTGCTGAAGGGTGTTTTATTTGAAAAGTATCACAGCTCAGAGTTGTATTGCTTTTGTGCAATATCCCAGTGGCCTGAAGTTATACATTGGCGTTGTTGCTACATCATCCTATGGGGATTTATGGTCCCGGGAAGAAAGCTGTCCATAGGATGGTCTAGCAACATCGCCATTGTACAGTTTCAGGCCACTATGATATTGCCCCTGGAATATTCAACTTTGAGCTGTGCTACTTTTTGAATAAAACATCTTTCAGCAGTGGGAATACCCTTGTTTTGCTCCGGGGATGAACCCTGCAACATATTTTTCTTTCACATGTTAGGTATAACTATCCCTTTAACAGAATAGCAATGGTTAATTTCACCATGATGTAATACTGTAGGCATCGTAAAAAGATGTGGATCGATGTTAGTCCTATCCCTCCAACCCTCATGATTAGACAGATATTGCACTATTTGACAGCTGGAGGTTTTAGTAATTTGACCACATGGAGGCTCTTCAGCAGAGCCTAAAATGTCCAATTCAGAGATGTAAACTTCATTGTAATGGTCCACAGAGTGTGCTTGCAAACCAGGCACACTTTGTAGACCATCTCAAAAATGTATTAATCTCTGAATGGGGCAATTTGGGCTCTGCTGAAGAGCCTCCGTGTGGTCATATGACTGAAATCTCCAGCTGTCACAATATCTGTATAACCATGAGGGTTGGAGTGATAGGACTAACATTGATCCACATCTTTTTACAATGCCTACAATATTAAATCAAGGTGAAATTAACCATTGCTATCCCATTATAGTTACACAGAAGGAGAAATGGTCAGATATGTATGTGGATATGTACCTTTCATATGGGTACAAATATATCCTTACAAGATATGAAGCCAGAGATCAGTTCAGTACGTGTGATTGTCTTAATGGCTATATATGTGCACCCATCAAGAAATGCTTTGGATTGATATAGATATGAACATACCTCGTATATCCCATCTATGTACAGTGGGATATACTAGGTATGTGTATTTGGATGGTATCAATGTAAATTAGTTTCTGACGGGTGCACATATCTGGCCAGTAAGGCAATCACATGCAGTGAACTGATCTCTGGGTTCACATCGTGTTAGGACATATTTGGACCCATTTGAAAGGTATATATCTGACCGCTTTTCTTTGTGTGCATATCTTTTTTTTAACAGATCTGCAGTGGGATTCAAGTGTTATTCAACCCAATCTTCTTAGCTGATCCCGTACAATGCACAATTTTTGATTACTTGACAGGTGACTAAGAACACAAGAGACAGCGCACATAGACCTCTAAGTGTATAGAGTCACATAGAAAATATATTATATTTTATATTTTAATATTGCAGTTGAATATAAATTTTATATATATTTTTGATCAATAATAAACCAATACTTTTTTAGGATTTTCTTTTTCTGCTTTATTTTCTATGTGACTCTACTACACTTAGAGGTCTATGTGCGTTGTCTCTTATGTTCTTTGTTTCATATATATATTTACCCGAGAGGACTCCGGGGACCAGACAGATGCCAAGATCAGGTGTGGACTATAGAAGTCATTTCTAGATCCATCTCATCTACATCTCTCCATCCTCTATTAACGATATTTTCATTCCATCTCATATCCATATACTGAAGAACTTTTGACTCATTCATCTACATTCATTCTGCTGAAGACTTGTATGTACTTTATTTGTATTCCACTAGGCAACATCTTTTGACTCTTTTTCTTTGTCCACTGACACTGAATATTTAAGTGGTTTTTGATTTAGAAAGGAGATTAATCCTTTCACATTGCGTACATTTTTTTTTTTTCGTGTATGTATTGTTATATTAATTTCTACCTGTGTTATACTGGTATAGACATTTCTTTAGCAGGACCAACATTGTCTCATTCTTTTAGGGTTAGTATTTTCCGGTAGAGCGTCTTTTGTTATTTCTTGTTTGACAGGTGACTCTCTGGTTGTCATGATGATATCCTATGCATTGCATTGTAATGCATGGGATACTACCCTGGCAATCACAGATTGATTAACTGGACAGGATCCTGTCCATGTCGTGTGTTCCAGTTGAATCCTGAAGGGCAACAATCAAGCCAGTCATGAGGGATATCTTTGATTGAGGCCTGTTTTTCTTTGTGTATGAGCCCATCCATCCTTTTGAGTCAGGCAACCATACTCAATCCGAGATATCCATCATTCATGGCCTGTTGGTGACCAAAGTACAATGGTTGATATTTGGTTCCTATGTGTATCCTGCAAACAGTGGCTGGTGTACAATCCATCCATGGCATCAGCATCCCTGGGGATCCATGTGGGAATCAAATGTGAGATATGTAATTTCAAGTTAGAGTAAATGATTGCAACCACAACACGAAGGCCTACTTTTTTCACCTTTAATTCTGGTGAATTGTTTGAGGCCTGTGTGTTGCACGTACAACCAGTTATTCTCAGTGGCACTGTGTGACCTGATCCATCCTTTTTGTGATTCAGTAAGCGGTGATGTAGACCTGATGACGTGAACACGATGCTGACATCGACTGTGATCTCATTTCCCCATTTCCAGTGTTTTCTATGGAGTCTATACAATGGGACCATAGCAACTTGATTCATGTTATTGCATATTCTCCATAGACTAACATTGGATTAGTGAAGTGAGGGTATGTAAAGGTTAATTACTCTCCACCATCTCTTTGTCACTGCTTAGTGAATATCCCCTGTGTAGCATGTGATTGTTGACCTATTGCCTTGTTTGTTGTCTGGTTAACCCTTTGAGTACCAGAGGGGTTGCCAAAGCAACCAAAGCATTGTTGAGGGATGCATTGATGATCCCTCTAGCACTCAAGGGGTTATGTGCTGACTTCCCTGTGGGTACATGGGTGATATTGTGTGGGAACAGCATGGTTTGTATGGATTGTGTGTGATCAGCACAGCAACAAGAGGGTTGAACTGTGACTTGGACAGGTTTAGGCCTGGTTGAACCTTGCTATTTGTCCTTGTGTTGTGTCCTGTTTTTAACCCTCAGGGTGCTGTGCTGGTGCAGTTGTGTGGATGAATGATGGGCATGTGTTGAGGTGTGACTGTATTTGCAGCCTGTGTTGGTGGACATGGTGATGCACTTACCGGTGGTGTGGAGGCTCCTCTCATCCCCAGTATCCGCTCCTCCAGGGACCCCCTCTATGAATGTCGGCGACATGTTCAGCCGCACCATCTCCTCCCACCTGCAGAAGGTGATAGGGACGGGTGGGCCACCTCCGGTGCCTCGGACGTGCTTGGCCATGTCAGATAACTTATTCTTGACCACCCTCCGGCAGTCGCCCCATCTCTTCTTAACGGACTCCACTTCCCACCTGCATGGAGCCACCACATTCACCCAGCTGCATATCTGGTTCCAGGCTGCCTTCCTCCTTGCTGACAGGCCAGGGACCTTCTCCATCAGTGGAGTACACTCTCTCTCTCTTGAGGACAGCCTCCACGAGAGCCGTGTTCTCCTCCTCGTGTACTTTGGATCCCTGATCCTGCCCTCATCAGCTCTGGCATGGGAGGATTCAGAACTGGAGTGTCCTGCCTGGTCTGCCCCTGCCTGTGTGTTTTGCTCTGGAACAGATACCCCTCGTCCCACTGACACATCTGTCCCTGCCCTCTGCACGCCCGGGTCCACCTCCGCCCTGTGGATCTCCCTCTCCCAGCCCTGCTCTGCTCAGGGATGCCCTCTTGACCTTCCTCCTCCTCCACTACTCTCCCCATCCCTCTCTTCTGTCCTCCTCTCCTAGCCATCACTCACCCACTCACACCCAGGCACTCCCACAGGCCCTCACAGACACACTCGATCCACTCACTCTCTGTCACACACTTACAATCACAGATTCACACTGTCAAATAAAATTAACAAAATGTTTAAGATGTTGTAAACAAAAAAGACTATGTGTAACTGTTTGTGTTTATATGTGTATATGTCCTCCGCTCCTGGGTCCTGATATCTAGCTCTCAAGAACTCCATAACAGACAGTGTGTGACGGTTATTTTTGGGTGTATATATAGGTGAATTTGAACTTTTTGGATACTTTGGGGCCTTGGGATTGGCTGTGTGTTTGAATTTGTTGGTGCATCATTCCGGGTTGCTAGCCGTTAGGTTACATTTTGACTTTAGTTGTGTATGGGGTGATTTGGCCGCACGGTGATGCTTTAACATGTGCGACAACGGGTTTGGTGTTACGTGTTTTAGCTGTGCCTAAGCTAGATAGTTATTCTTGTGGAGTACCTATTGAATCTGCCGTAACTCATGTATTTTTTGTGAGTGATATGACTTTTTTACTTAACAGGTGGTTTAACGTGGGCCTTTAAATCTGGTTCTAGGTTTCGATGTTTCCCTACTGCCGACTCACCCGTCACTATCAGCCTTGGAATTGGAGTTGCAGGCGGTCTCCTATTGTTTGAATAGTCCTTGGCTTCCCTTGCGCTTAATGAACAGCGGGCAGATATTTATAAGGGTCCGGATATATTGATCTACAAATTATAAGTATGTCCAGTAAAAGCAATTTCAAAGCTCTATGTCCACTTTTGCTTTTACTGGACACACATATAATTTGTAGATCAATATATCTGGATCCTTCCAAATATCTGCCCGCTGTTCATTAAGTGCAAGAGAAGCCAAGGACTATTCAAACAATAGGAGATTGCCCACAGCTCCAACCCCGAGGCTGAGAGTGACAGGGGAAATGACAGGGGGGAAATATCAAAACCGAGTGTACAGCTGAGAAAGTCCTAAGATGAACGTGTGATGAGGAATCAGCTAAGTACCCAATATCATAGTATCACTGCTAATAGCCATCACTAAGGGGTGAAGTGAGGACAAGAGACAGGGTTCATTAAAGGATAAGACTCTCTGTTGTGCTATAGAGTCAGGAGAACTATTAGGTTGGATTTACCTTTGAAGTAATGCATTCGTGAAGATGGAAGTTATGATCGATCATATATAGTGTGCCCACTGGACTTTTTTCTCTTTATTTTATATATATTTTTATTATATTTACTGTATTGCAACTAGCTGTTTTCTGATTATTACATGTACATTCTATATGAATTTTGATACCTCAGCTTTATGGCTCATATTTATATTTTTCTGTGTTTCATTGCATTGAGATCATTAGTAATTTGATTAATATTTATGAGCGCTCTCGTTTATATTTAGTAATGGTTTTAAATATATTAACATAAATGTCTTAGCATAAATAATTAAATACCCTACAGTAACTTAAATATGCATAATAAAAAATATATATATATATATATATCAACCAAGTTTACATACACATGTGATTATGCAAAAAATGGTGTATATTGTGTGTGTGTGTGTTGGGGGGGATATACTAAATGAATTAGGAATACTTAAAAAGCCAAGATTGCTCTTGTGGGCTAGTGTAAAAAATGCCTGATCCTTAAGGAGCAGGGCCAGATTTACATCTCAGGAGCCTGTAGGCACAGAAATCTGAAGCTCCCCCCCCCATTGGCCATCTCCACTGGACACCTCCACAATGCTCCTAATCTCCACACTGTCCCCATCATGTCCATATTGCCCTCTCATTGCCCCTATCATCTTCACATAAAGGTTTGAGAGATGACACTGGGGACAATTACATTCTTTTTAACATTACTACAATATGGGGATTAGCTCTATATACACAATACTCTTTTCTGTAAATGGTTAACACTAAACTATGTTGTTCTTTAACATGCTTAGATAGGCTATGATTTTCAAATCCTATCGCCACTTGTATCTGTGGAATCCAATACATTGGAAGGACGAGTAGGAAATTAAAGACTCGGTTTAGTGAACACCTGAGAAATGTGGCGATAGGATTTGAAAATCATAGCCTATCTAAGCATGCCAAAGAAAAACATCAGGGTTCCAATAGAGGATTGCAAGTATAGGTTATTGAAAAAGTCTCTGCAGATAGAAGAGGTGGGAATAGGCTACTGGCACTAAGGAAACCAGAATCTAAGTGGATTAAAGAATTAGGATCATTAGTGCCAGGAGGCCTAAATGTAGATATTGATTTGGCAGCTTTTTTACAAAATTAATACGAAGAGTCAAAAGGTCCAATATATATTGATGTAATTGTACGTTTAAGAACTAGTAATGAAGGGTGGAAAGGACTAATGGAATCTTAAATGTGAAATTTATCTTTGATGTGATTAATATTTCAGGGTTATACAATTTTAGGTTTTTAATTTTGGATATTAAGATGAGGAAATTTAAGTTAGATTAGTTTAGAGAACGCTATAATTATGACCCTCGGCATGGTTAGGGTTAATAGAGGATGGTCAAGTAGGATGAGTGTATGAAAGATGTGGGTATATGGGATTAGTGGAAAGGATAATAGAGAATAATTAGGACTACTGACCATAGAGTTCTGTAAGCCTTGACAAAGCGGCCAGTGAAGCCACGATACGAGTTGGTGATTTTATAATTGCTTTTGAACTGTTTTGGAAAGGACCGATTATTGTATACAGGAGCCTCCCAGCAGGAAACCTCCCGCACTCTACTGTCTATCAGCACTGGAATTGGGATATACTGTAGTGGTGTGTGAAATAGACTGTAAAGGACAGTGACCTGTTAAATGTGTGCACTGAGAATGCTCACAGAAGAACTGAAAGGCCTATTGAGTGGAAGATCGGAGGAACAGGAGAGAGGACTTATACTGGGAGGTGCTTGAGGTCTGAATACTTTATTGGTCCAGTGTATTTTAACTTTCTAGAAATAAAGGTCAGAGATGTTCAACTAGGCTCATGAGCTAGCAAATACATGCAAGAAGCTCACTGAGCTAAAAGAGATTGCACCCTGGGCGTGAGGACACAGTCCCAGTGAGCTTTTGCATACCTTTGCAAGCTCATGAGTCTAGTTGAGCATCTCTGACTTCTTCTACTTCTATGCAAATTGCTCTTGGGGTTAGTCACCCTAAGGGTAATGGGGGAATCCAGACGTGGACCCCTTGCTCACAAGTGCCTATAGGGATCAGCTGCACCTCAACGACGAGGCCCAAGAAGGGCGAAACGTAGGTCTGGGGTTAGCTGCTTCCCTTGATCAGAGAAGAATTGTCTGGCATTTCGTGACTGGACTGTTATTTTGGCAGGACCTGTATGATATGCTTCAGAATATTTCTTCTCTGTGAATGGCATTTGTGAGCTAAAAGAGATTGCACCCTTGGTGCAAGGACACAATCCCAGTGAGCTTTTGCGTACCTTTGCAAGCTCATGAGTCTAGTTGAGCATCTCTGACTTCTTCTACTTCTATGCAAAGTGCCCTTGGGGGTAGTCACCCTAAGGGTAATGGGGGAATCCAGACTTGGACCCCTTGCTCACAAGTGCATATAGGGATCAGCTGCACCTCACTGACGAGGCCCAAGAAGGCCAAAACGTATGTCTGGGGTTAGCTGCTTCCCTTGTTCAGAGAAGAATTGTCTGGCATTTCATGGCTGGACTGTCATTTTGGCAGGACCTATATGATATGCTTCAGAATATTTCTTCTCTGTGTATGGCATTTGTGAGCTAAAACAGATTGCACCCTGGGCGCGATGACACAGTCCCAGTTAGCTTTTGCATACCCTTGCAAGCTCATGTGTCTAGTTGAGCATCTCTGACTTCTTCTGCTTCTAGTTTGTAGACAATATGGGGATTAGTAATACTTAAATATTACTATCACTTTAAATCAAAAAAGGAAACCTCTAAAGCATATTGTAAAACGTAAAGCTATAACCAGCTTGCTGTTTCTCTCACACAAGCTATCAGACATTTGGTGTACAGTACATACACAGTAACTACTCATTCTAGAAGTATATGAGAACCTACCATTAGTCTTGATGCATAGTTAAATGCTTTCTTGTATAAGCCAGACCTAATCCACCTGGTTACCCTACTAAATACTCATATGAGATAAAAGATGGGCAATGGTTTGGTACTATTTATGATAATAGTTATGTTCTTCCCCCACAGGATGACAGAATCATGTTGGTCTCAGAGACTCATTATAATTAGTGTTGAGCGAGCGTGCTCGGCCGATGCTCGGATCGGCTCGAGCATCGCTCTGCTCGGCACATGGCGGTACTCGTCGAGTACCGCCATGTGCTCGCCCGCCATGTTCGGGTGGCGGGGATCTGTGCCGGAAGAGGCACAGATCTGAAGACGCTCCGCTGGACCAC